>JAMKQA010249937.1:0-15064 GCA_024699735.1 Posidonia australis | reverse complement strand
GGCGATAGCTCTCCCCGAGCAACAGAGGAGTTGCAGAGGCCGGAGAAGATTTGCATGGCGACGACGAAGAGGTAGGGAGAAAGGGGGTCCCCCTGGCGTTGGCCGTTAGAGGAGGATAACCATTCCGACCTCTGCCCATTAACAGCAACAGAAAAGGAGTAGTTCATGCACTCCGTAATCCAGCTCACCCACTTAGCAGGGAAACCCATAAGCCGCAGAGCATCAGTGATGAACGCACGCTGGATGGTGTCGAAGGCCTTGTGAAGATCGACCTTGATGCACATGTAGCCCACATTCCGCGACGTGTGCAAACTGTGGCCGAGTTCATGGGCCAGGAGGACAGCGTCACTGATCCGGCGACTGCGGATGAAAGCGGTCTGGTTAAGTTCAATGAGATCAGGAAGGAGCGGCTTCAGCCTGTTTGCCAGGACCTTGGAGAGGATTTTGTAGGACATATTGCAGAGCGCAATGGGACGGAAGTCGTCCACACAGGCAGGCACCGCAATTTTGGGAACGACACACAGTAGGGTCTGGTTAAGCTTCTTCAGCAACTTGGAAGACCGGAGGAAGTTGTTAGATGCGTTCAGAAGATCCCTCGCAATGATAGGCCACGCCAGACGGTAGAAGTGACCATTGAACCCGTCTTCCCTAGGGGCTCTGTTGGGGTTCAGATGAGAGACAATTCCCTCAAGCTCCTGCATAGTGACCAGAGCGCAGAGGGCAGGGCAAGCAGAGGCAGGGATGCGGCGGCAGGGGATGGACGGGGGAAGAGGTACCCTCACGTCATGGTGGTTGAGAATAGTAGAGAAACGCTCAGCGAAGGCCAAGGCAATGGAGGGGTTGTCAAGATGAACAGAGCCGTCAGCAAAGATGCTCCTCACGGAGTTACGCGCGCGATGCGCACGAATGGAGGCATGGAAGAAGGCCGTGTTAGCATCACCGTCGCGAAGCCAACGCAGTCTGGATTGCTGCCAGGCCTGCATCGCTTCCCGCCAATGAAGGTCCTTTAACTGGGCACGATAGTTGCATTCCACCTGGAGGAAGATGGAGGAACTGGGATAGGATCGCAGGTGCTCCTGGATAGCATTAAGGGAGGCCTCGCAAGAAGCAATCCACTCCGGGATGTTGCAGAAGGTACGTCCAACCCACTCCCTGAGGCATCGCCTGAGACCAGTCAGCAACGAAGCGAATCGCCAGGAGGGGTTGCCATTGCAGTGAAGGTGCCACCCCCGATCCACCACAGACAGGAAGTCTGGGTGGGAAGTCCAGTGATTGAAGAAGCGGAAGAAGCGCCGCGGCCGTCCAGTCAAAGGGGAAAGAGAGATGGACAGAGGAGAGTGGTCACTGAGCTGCCGCAAACCAATGAGGGTACAGCAGTCGAGGAAGGAGCACAGGAAATCCGTGGAGATCAGAGATCGGTCCAAGCGACAGGAAATTGGGTTGGCCTGCTACATGTTACACCAGGTGAAGGCTCCCCCGGAAGAAGCCATCTCCGAGAGGGCGATTTTCTATGTTAGTTAATGAGTCTCCTAAAGGATACTTTAGGGCCAGCAATGGATTAAAGTAGGGAGATCCCATTTCCCCACTGTTATTCATTATGGCCACCAATGTTCTTAACAAGATGCTCTCCCTAGGAGCCCAAAATGACCTTATCTCTGGTATTCAATTCTCCCATAATGGACCCAACATTTTAAATGTGCAATATGCAGATGATACCATTTTGTTTCTTTCACCTTCGCTAGAGCAATTGATTAATGTTAAAAGAATTTTGGCTGCTTTCAAGCTTGTGTCGGGTTAAAAATTAACTTCAACAAATCTTCCCTTATTAGTATTAGAGTAAATAATGATATTATTAAGAGAGGCTGTGACATTATGGGATGTCCATCAGAATCCTTGCCCTTCAAGTTCCTTGGTCTACCTCTTCACTTAAGGAAAGCATCATATACGGATCGGGCACTCGTCATTGATAAAATTTTAGCTAAATTATCTTCTTGGAAAGCCTGCTATTTATCCTTGGATGGTAGATTGACTCTAGTAAACTCAGTTTTATCGACCATCTTAACTTATTATTTGTTAGTTTTTCATTTACCGTCTAGGGTGGAAAAAGATAGTAATAGACTTAGGAGGAGATTTCTATGGTAGGCCTCTCTTGGTAAAACGCATAGTTATCATTTAGTAAGATGGGAAAATATTTGTAAAAGCAAAGTTCAAAATGACTAGGGCACAATTAACATTAAAAATTTCAATTTAGCTCTAAAATGTAAGTTTTTATGGCCACTGCTAGATGAGTCCCATCATCTTATGTGGCTTAAACTTATTATTGCCCGATATTTTAATAAATTTAGACAGGAAGCTTTACTTAATACCTCATCTAGTGGTTTCTCTCCCCTTTGGCAGGAGCTGAAGACTTGTTTTCCAGACTTCAATGTGTTTGCAAGATTTTCTATTAAAAATGGTAAGAAAACCATATTTTGGGAAAACAATTGGTGTAATGACTCAACTTTAAAATATTCATTACCTAACTTGCATGTTGTGTCAAGCATAGGAAAATATTAGTCAGGAAATGTTCTCAATTTACTCTTTAGATTATTCAAAATTATTTGGCTATGAATTGGTTCTTGGGTTGAATTCTGACATCCTTGAAGAACAGTTGGAATGCTTCGAGGATATCTTGGGCAACCTTACTTTTGAATAGGGTTTTGATTCGATTGCTTGGGAACCATCTGGAAACAATATTTTCTCTGTTAAATCCTACTATGCACTATTGAATGATGGAGGTATCCGATCTCCATTAATTTGCTGCCTTTGGAAGAATAAAATTCCGTTAAAAATCAAACTCTTTGTATGGTTGATTTTCAATGATAAAATTCTTACTCGAGTTAATATTTCTAAAAGGGGTTGGTTAGGTCAATCTTGTTGCACTTTATGTGGATTGTATCTTCTGAACATTTATTTTAAATTGCTCTTATGCTTCTAAAATTTGGAGTTTCTTTCTTAATTACTTTGTTCGTACATCTAATATGGAAATTACAGGTTTATTTTATATGTTTTAGTTTGGAAAACTTAAGTTATCCAAGAAGACTTGGAACGTGCTCATTCTAGCTATTCTTTGGTCCATCGGGCTTGTTAGAAACAATAAAATATTTAGAAACATTGAAATAGTTGTTGTACATACCATTCATAATATTATTAGTCTAACTGCATCTTCGTTAGAAAATGTTGGCCCAAGTCAGGGTGGTGAGGATTTTACTCAAGGAATTGCTACAATGCAGCAAGATTGGGAGCAGGTTAAGACTGATTTGGCAACTCTTTGGCAACTCATATCATTAGCATTGCTCTTGTCAATGCTCCTTCGCATCCTCTATTTTCGTCCCTTACTGCAATTGATCATCTGAACCATGAGAACGATTTAGTTATTGGCTGAATCATTTTTGAATTTTCGTGATTTTTTTTGTTTTGGACAATTGTTTGATTGGACCTGGCTTTATGGTGCCAGTACTTTGCCAATTTTGTTGCCATGGTCCGTAACTGTTTTTGATTCTACTCTGAACTTGTATTTCTTTGTGGTGCTTGGTGGTGGTTTCATAACTAAGTATTTTTAATATATAATATATTACTGTTTGCTAAAAAAAATATTTTAAATATCCTTTTTCGCTAAACCCCATTTCCAAATCACTTTCCTTTGATCTCTTGTTACTGGGCTCATTTTTACTTTTATTAGTGTCTCACATCCAACATGTTGCCCGTCAACGACCAGCAACAATCGTCACACTTTTGACCTCTTGACCTCTTGACCTCCACTATGTCAATAATCAACTATTAATATCCTCATTTAGTCTTTGAAAAAAATAGAAAATGACTCTGAATACGTCCTCTCGGAATAACCTAGTTGAGTGATGTCCAAAGATTTTGGAAAAATACACGATACAATCTTAACTTCTCACAGGTATTTTATAAAAGTATAAGACACTCAAAATTAATTAAAACTTGAGATAATTAAATGGTTGTGGGAATATGACGTGTATGTTGAAGAAAAAATTGTTACACATCCTTTAGGTTTGTGATATGGTCTCAATTCTAGACAACCCTCAGTAGGAGCCTCAATAGCTGCAAGATGTGGAGTTCATGCCTCAATCGTCGATTTCTTTGATAACATGCCTTAAAAGAGTCTCTCAAGAACACAAACATAGGCTATCTACACAAAAGTTTAATTTCCTTGTTGCGCTTTCCCTTCACAAATGTGAGAAATTTACGACTACGACTATTCTTACTTTTCTTACACTACGATTATTCAATATGGCATGCCATTTATATTACACTACGACTATTCTTACTTTTCTACTTACCTTGGTATTTCATCTTTCGCGAAGCCTCTCCGGCCAAATCCTTTTTCTTCTTTTTGAAATAGTATTTAGTTGTTGACACAAATATTTGAATCTTGATACCTATCATGGAATCAAAATGTCTTGATCAACTCTCGTACGGATGTTCATGATATCATTCACAGCACCTAGGATTTGTAATGAATTACTACTCCTAAAAGGATTAATGTCATCCAGTTAAAAAAAAAAAAAACTCATCAATTGAATTAGTTATCACTTATCATAGTTTATGGACACTGATAAAGCTAGTATTTCTCGTTGTATTTGGAGTTACTTTTTCTTACGTAACTTATCGAGAAAAGTTAACGTTTTGTTAAATTAATTTTTTTATAGTTTTTATAAAAGTAAAGAAAAGTTTATTTGATTTGTTTATCTAATAAACATTTATAAGTTAATTAAAGGACTATATTGTCCTCGTCATTACTATCAATTGTCCTCCACTCGTCGATGCATCGTCGCCGTCTGTTGTCGTTGCCTATCGTGTTTGTCGCCACCATCGTTGTTATTGGTCACCATTACCGTAGTTGTTGGTGACCACCACCGTCGTCGTTGTCGTCATCATTGACCACTATCACCGTCGTCGTAGGTTGTTGGCCACCACCATCACCGTCGTCGTCGACCACTACCATTGTTGCCATGGCAGGCCACCACTATGGCCGCTGTCGCTAGCCACCACCACCATTGCTGTAGGTTGTCGGCCACCACTACTGCTGTCGTCATTGGCCACCACCAACACTGCAGTCGTTGACCACAATTATTGCCACCATTGTTGGCCACCACCAACGCCAGAGTCACTGGCCACCACCATCGCTGCTATAGGTCGTCGACCATCACCATTGTCGTTGTCCTCAACCACCTCCACCATCGTCATCGTCGGCCACTACCATCGTTGTCGTTGTTGGCCACCACTATTGTCATAGTCGTACTATCATAATCGTCGTCGACCACCACAATCACTGCCTTTGTCGGCTACCACTGTCGCTACCGTCGTCGACCACCACCATTGCTATCACTGTCAACCACCACAACTATTATTGTCGTTGGCTATCATTGTTGTTGTCGTTGTAGACCACCAACATGACCTCATCGTCGACCACCATCACCAACACTGTCGTCGGCTGCCACAACTATCATCGTATCTTAGTTTATGTTGTAATTAAAATCGATTTCTAAGAATATCATTAGAAAAATTATGAGTAATATTCATAATTTTTTAAAAATCTAGTACTTATTAGCTTTTCTAAAAGCTACCTTAATAGCTTAAAATGAATTAAAAAGCTACAAACAATTTTTTTACGAGAGTTCGATAAATTGACTTATTTGAAAATAATTATTAAATAATAAACACATAATACAATAAACTAGTGTAAAAAAATATTTCAAACGCTACCTAAATTATTGAAACTTGAGGTGCACCAACGAAAGAAAGAACGATAGAGAGAAAGAAGGATAGAGAAGCAGAGCTGAACGCCTTCAGTGGATTGCAGATGCTTGGATAGAGTAGCCCAGGTGAGGGGTCCTAGAGGATGATGACATTATAATCAGAAGAGAAATGGTAGAGGGACACCAACAAGTGAAGAACCATCACCCAAACCCAAAACCAGAGCATGTCCTCCTCCTCTGTCCTCCCCCTCCACTCCTCCACCACCACAATCCCATCTCTCCTCCCTCCCAACCCCCAGCAGCCCCTCCTCCCCCAACTCCTCGAACCCAAATCCCCAGATCCGACCATCCGTGCCCGTCTGAGCCGCCTCTGCAAGTCCGGCCGTCCCAATCTGGCCCTCCGCCTCTTCGATACGCTCCCCCGCCCAACCCCCACCGTCCTCTGGAACACTCTCCTCATTGGGTTCGTCTGCAACTCCATGCCTGAGGACGCCCTCCGCTTCTATGCCCGCATGAATTCCTCGTCTCACTTCGCTGCTGCGGAGTCGGACCACTACTCCTTCTCCTCCGCCCTCAAGGCGTGTGCTGACGCCCGCCAACTCAGGCTGGGGAAGTCCGTTCATGGTCGTGTTCTTCGCCGATGCCCAAAGCCCAGGAACCGCGTTCTCAACAATTCGCTTCTTAACATGTATGCTTCTTACTTGGACGACCCGTGTGTGGACGTCGTAGAGAAGATGTTCGATAGATTGAGGAAGAGAAATGTGGTGTCTTGGAACATCATGGTTGATTGGTATGTCAAGATTCATAGACCGTTGGATGGTTTGAAGCATTTTAAGCAGATGATGGAGGCGGGAATCGAGCCGACAGCAATTAGTTTCGTCAATGTGTTCCGTGCGGTCACGAGCATTGGGGACGAGAAGTTTGCCAATATTCTGTATGGGTTGCTTTGCAAGTCTGGAAGTGAGAATGTCAATGACTTATTTGTTACAAGTTCTGCCATCTTGATGTACTCAGAGCTCGGCAATATCCGATTTGCAAGGTGGCTTTTTGATCATGCTGCGGAGAGGAATGTTGAAGTGTGGAATACTATGATAGGGGGCTATGTTCAGAATGATCTCCCTGTGGAAGCACTGGGTCTTTTCGCTGAGGTTCTTGGGTCTGATGTCATTCTTGTAGATACTGTGACATTGGTTGCAGCTCTCATGGCCATTTCACAATCACAAGTGGTTAGAATTGGACAGCAGATTCATGCATATATCATCAAGAAGAAGAAGAGGATGAAGAAGAGCGATTTTTCTGAGCTGCCCGTGATCCTTTTGAATGCTCTAATGGTTATGTATTCAAGGTGTGATTCCATCAACCATGCATTTGAGGTGTTTCAACAAATGCCTGAAAGAGATATTGTTTCTTGGAACACTATGATCTCTGCTTTTGTGCAGAATGACATGAATTTTGAAGGCTTGCTCCTTGTTTATCAGATGCAGAAAGAAGGGTATTCTGTAGACTCTGTTACAATTGCAGCTTTGCTTTCTGCAGCATCAAATCTAGGTGATATTAGGATAGGAAAAGAGACTCATGCATACCTCCTCAGGTGTGGTATTCAATGTGCAGGGATGAACAGCTATCTGATTGATATGTACTCAAAATCAGGATCTGTCGAAATTGCACGAAGGTTGTTTGATGTCGATGTGTCATGTGAGAGGGATCAAGTAACATGGAATGCAATGGTTGCTGGATACACACAAAGTGGACAAGCTGAACAGGCTATATCTGTGTTTCGGGAAATGCTAGAGGAAAACCAGAGACCCAACTCAGTGACTTTATCGTCAATCCTTCCAGCCTGTAGCACAATAGGGGGAATCAAAGTTGGCAAACAAATCCATGGATTTGCTTTGCGGCGCTCTCTGAACAGAAATGTCTTTGTCGAGACAGCTCTTGTAGACATGTATTCCAAGTGTGGCAGCGTTAATTATGCAGAATGCATGTTTGAGGGGATACCAGACAGAAATTCAGTAACTTACACAACAATGATATCAGGGTTTGGTCAGCATGGGCTCGGCAATAGAGCTTTGTCGTTGTTCACATTGATGCAAAAGGCAGGTTTTAAACCTGATGGGATTACCTTGGTAGCAATTCTGGCAGCATGCAGTTACTCTGGGCTAGTTGATGAGGGTCTTGAAATATTCAATATGATGGATACTAAGTTTGGAGTCATGCCCATGGCTGAGCATTATGGTTGTGTTGTTGACATGTTGGGGAGAAGCGGTAGGGTGGAAGAGGCCTACAACTTCATAACTGAATTGGGTGATAGAGGAGATGTCATAGGTATATGGGGGTCACTACTTGCTGCTTGCAAGATGCATGGTAGATTTGAGTTGGGGAAGGTGGTTGCAGAAAGGCTGTTCGAGACAGAAAAGGAAGATGGTCAGGCAGGGTACCATGTTCTGTTATCAAATGTATATGCTGCAGAGAGAAAATGGGAGGGTGTGGATAGGATTAGGAAGGGAATGAGAGAAAAGGGATTGAGCAAAGAACCTGGTTCGAGCTGGGTCGAAGTTGGTGATATGGCTCAGAAGTTCATGTCTAGGGGCCATGGTCATCCAGAACATGATCAGATTTGCGGGATTTTGGAGGATTTGGCTGCTGAAATGAAACTTTCAGGCTATAGGCCTGACCTCATTGATCAAGAGATTTGAGATACATGAACTAATTGTCGAGAAGTTGTCACATCAGAGAAATTGGTGCTGTGCTCCAAGCTCACTGTTAGGCTGGTGCACTGGCACCTAGTGTTTGCTGTTGCCTATATTCATACTGTTGGCGACATTGGTTATTTGAAACGTTTGATTGTATTCAGCCATGTGCTAGCGGCCATGCTAAGAAGATGCAAGCAGTCATCCAAAAATGAACGACTGTGCGCAAAAGTGAATACAAATCGCAAAAGTGATGTCTGAGTAACCTACTTGGCAGACCTTTAACAGTGCCGTCCTTAGATGTTGTTGATCTGATGTTCATCCGCCATTGACTGACAATACCTTCCTAGTGAGATGGGTTTTTTATATTGTCGAATCTTTCTTGGAAACAGGGTTTTACTTGTTAATGGTAGCTTATGTTAGGTGGTTGTCTTCCTCGTAGTGTTATCTTTGGTATTATAACGGAATTCTGGATATATAAAATGACCGTCACACGAGATTTTGGTACTTCTTGGTTATAGATAATAAGTTTTTTTTTTTTTGGTAATGATTTAGATTTTATGATCAATTCTTGACTATAGAACCGTCACTGAGAAATCAAAAATTGTCTAAAATCGTACATGAACTAAGGAACAGAAAAATCCTTAAAACTAAAACAAAACAACTTTCAAAAATCAGAGTCAGAAATCATCTAAAATACTAATAAGAGATACAATTCAAATGAAATGAACATACTCTGATTAATAAAAGTTTAATCAGTCAATAATGTCATCTTTGAAGTTGTAAGTTTTTTTTTGTCACGATAAAGGAGGAAGGCCTTCAAAATAATATAAAGGAAACATATGTACAAGCACAAAAAGTAGTGAGGAAGGAAACCAACAAAGTCCAAGGCCCATTGGTTCACAACCCAACCAACCTCATCTGAACATGGGCCAGCACAAGCCCAGACCAGAACCAGAAATAAAAGGGGTCAAGCCCGCACAAAACAGACCACCAAGAATAAACGAGAAGGCCCAAAAAGGCAGCATACTGGCAGTGGAAAGGAACCAGGCCCACCCCAGCCCAAGAAGACCCAAGCACAGCAGTCCGGGATCAGAAGCCAACCACAGACCGTAGAAAAGAACGAGGCCCACCCCGGCCCAAGAAGTCCCACGCACAGTCCGGGACCAGAAGGCAACATAGTAGCATGCAAGCCCCCAGGGCACGCGCATCAACCGCTGCGAGGGGAAGGCCCGCCGGAGGCCTCATTGAAGATCTCCCCCGGAGACTTGAGACGATGGGTCTCCTCAAATGCCCGCAGGTTATGCTCGCGCCAGAGCCCAGCGACGATCCCAGTGATCAGTCTTAGCACAGAGACACGATCCAGATGAGGAAGATGAAGTGCCCAGCGCATGACAGCCTCGTTCAGAGAGTTTGAGGAGGACAGGGAGTGGAAGCCAGTAAAATTCCAGATAGAACTAGAGTAGGGGCAACTCCAGAATAGATGATCAACAGTCTCCACCGCACCCGCGCAAAGGTAACACCTGGAAACAATCACCATGCCTCTGCGTCGAAGCGCATCGTGAGTAGGAAGGGCGCGGCGGACCGCCCTCTAGGAGTAGAACGAGTGGCGCGGAATGGCATCATGGTGCCAAATGAGCTTAGCCCAAGCGACCCTTTCCCTCCTAGGTCTGATAGCGTCCCAGGCAGAGCGCGCAGAGAAAAGGCCACCAGTGGGAACCCAGGAGATGATATCCAGATCCTTCGCGATAGAAGTAGCCAAGATAGAAGGCCACATATCGTGCATGTCCAGAGTGATCGGCTGAGGGAGGTTCCAGTGCCCATTACAGATGAAGTGGCTAGCCGCGATGTCAATATCACAGTTCAGCTCCCTTTTGAGACGGTTAGCGACGGTAGGGTGGAAAATTCGATCCGCGGAAGCAATCCAGGGGTCCAAGAAGAAAAAAGTGTTCCTCCCATTGCCAATGGTGTAATGCAGCAGCGGACAACCCATCTCCCTGATCCGGAGGATGTCACGCCAGGCCCAGGAAGCTGAGTTGGGTGGCCGAGAGTTCCAGATGGATCCGTTTTTTAAGTATTTCTTGCACATCCATTGCACCCAAAGGGAGTTGGTACGAGTTTCAAGCTCCCACAAAAGCTTAAGCAAGCCCGTGTTGTTGGAATCTAGAGTACTGCGGATGCCCAGGCCTCCTTCCGACTTCGGGAGGCACACCTCCTTCCAGGAGATGAAGGAACAGCCCTGGTGATTGTGCCCGAACCAGAGGAAGTTCATAAGCTTCTGGTCGAGGACACGATGTATGCTCGTCGGAAGAGAGAAGACATACGTCCAGTGGATGTGAAGAGCAGCCAGAACCGATCTGATAAGGACCAGCCGACCCACAAAAGAAAGCAACTTGGCCTTCCAGCTCTGAAGACGGTTATCCACCGCACGCAGAAGAGGGACACAATCGGAGGCAGCAAGCCGATTAGTGGTGAGAGGGAGCCCAAGGTAACGCACCGGGAAAGTACCCACGGGGATGTTCAAGTGCTGAGTGATCCAATCACGGTGTTGCACGGGACCGTCGAAGAAAATGGCGCTCTTTTCCCTGTTAAGATGAAGACCAGAAGTAGAAGAGAACTCCTCCAGGATTTTACTAAGCCCACGTGCATTGCGCTTGTTTGCTCTGCGGAAAACCATCAGATCATCAGCAAATATGACATGCGACACAGCCAGCCCATCAACCGACATCGGGTCCAACTCGCCCAAGGAGATCGCCTGCTTGAAGAACTCAGATAAGATTTGCATACCAATCACAAACAGAGGAGGAGACAGGGGGTCTCCCTGACGAAGACCGTTGCCAGAAGGAGCCCAGTCTGATCGACCCCCGTTGATGGAGATGGAGAATTGGAAATTCATACATGCATCGACCCAGCGAATCCAAGAGGTCGGGAAGCCAAAATGCCTCAGAGCATCACAGATGAAAGGCCGTTGGATGGTGTCAAATGCCTTCCGAAGGTCGATCTTGATACACATCAGACCCATACGCCAAGAATGTAGACTGTGGCACAGTTCATGGACCAACAGAATAGCATCACTGATCCTCCTGCCACCAATAAAAGCAGTCTGGTTATGGTCGATGATGTCCGGTAGCAGCGTCTTCAGACGGTTGGCAAGGAGCTTGGAAATGATCTTATAAGTAGAGTTGCACAGAGCAATCGGGCGGTAGTCCTCGAGCGAGCCGGGCACGGAAGTCTTAGGGATAAGGCAAAGGATTGTTCTGTTGATCTTTCGCAGGAGACGACCCGATCTGAGGAAGTTGTTAACAGCGGGGGGGAGATCATCAGCAATGATGGCCCAAGAGTGACGGAAGAAGTGGTTGTTGAAACCATCCTCCCCTGGGGCACTGTTAAGGTTCAGACTACAGACAGAAGAGAAAAGCTCTTCTCTAGAGGCTAGCGCGCAAATGGCCGAAGAAGGAGCAATCTGTCTGCTAGTGAAGGAGGGGATAGGACTCCTGAGCTGAGGGGAGTTAAGCAAGGCAGAGAAGCGCTGGACAAACATGGAAGTGATTGTCGCAGCGTCAGATATACGGTTGCCCTCCACCACCACATTACTGATCAAGTTCCTTGCTCTGTGCGCCTTGATTGAAGTTGTAAGTTGTTTGCAAAAGAAAATATGATAAAGTGTACCAGACACATACAATCATATAAAGTTGTTTGAAGTTATTAGTTGTCTTATTTACAGGGAAGTCCAAGCTTCACGTACTATCATACAAGGTAGAGTGCTGTGATAACCTTTTTATATACATTATACCTTCATACAAGGGAGTGTTGTAAAAAATTTTACTGCACCTAGTATGCCTTTGAACTTCTCTAAAAATAAGATACTAGTGAACCAGACACATGTGATATATGAATCAACTACGCACTAACAATAAGAATGTAATGTATAAATTATAAAATTTTATTTTCTATTTTTGATTTGTAATTTTTTACAAATGCATTTCAAATGTAATATGCAAATATAGAATTGTGTTTATACTTGACATTAATTATTCACTTATTTAAAATAAAATTTTGTAAAGATTATAATACTAAATGACTCAAAGCTAAAGATCCCAAAATATTAGTAACATTAACATTATTGGCCTATATATTCTATAATTTTTAAATATATTTATTCTAAGAAATGTTAAAGAATCCATTGTAATATGAATTTTTATAACACAATATGAATTTCTAAATAACACGCTGTAACCATGCCAGCGACAGCCTCGAACTTGGCACGAAAGACCAAATGCGTGAGAGTCGGCAAAGCCATGGCAAAATAATAAAAATAATGATAAAAATGCAGGAGTCGCCACCTAGTCTATTTTAAAACGGAAGACGAGAAAAATCGCTTAAAAACATTCAAATCATGCAATAAAACCAATGGAAAAAGGTCTACATGAACCAGAAAATTGGGTAAGGATCCCTGTTACGCACGAGGAAGGTATTAGGTACCTTCGTGGGCCCGAAAATTGGTCTTTTAATGGGTTCATCATTTTTTTTTGCCACAAGTAAGGAGGGAGACCCTCAAAAATATATAAAGAAAAATATGTACAAAGAGTGGAAGGCCAAAGATGCCCACAAAAACAGGCGCCAGCCTCCAAGAGGGCAAAGCCCAACAACAAAATTGACAAGCCCAGAACAAAAACCATGAACCCAGCCCACAAAACCAAAGTTGAGCCCCGTAGGCCTAGAGGCCCACCACAATGAGGGACAACCCAGAAGACCGACTGAGGAGGCCCAGTAGCAGCCCACTGCCCGTAGCTCATCTTCAACCAAAAACATCCCGTACAGTACCATGTTGCACCAAACATGAACCAACCAGAAACACCCACAACCAAGCGCCATCACTGGTTCGAGCCCTATCCCCTACTCAACAGAGTGCAAATCTGGTGGGCATTCCTTGGCAAGTAGTCCTCCCCAAAGAATCTGTTGTTCCTTTCATACCATATACTCGCAACAACATTCGTGAATATTGTGGCAATATCTCTGAACTGTTGTTGCGAACGAAGCGAGTTGCAGAAAGCCATCACAGCATCAAAAAAAGTGGGGGCGACAATGCCACCCAAGTTAGGGAGAATCGTTTGCCAAATCAGTGAGGAGAATTCGCAATGCCAGAAAAGATGATCAAGAGATTCAGAATCATTAAAGCAGAGGACACATCTGGAGACAATAGCAATACCACGATGCATCAAAGCATCATGGGTTGGAAGACCCATAGAGAGCGCCCGCCAAGAACAGAACGCATGCCTAGGAATCACCCCCTTCTGCCAAACAATGCTACACCAAAGCAGCTTTGGACTTCTATCCCGGATGGAATCCCAGGCTGAGTGAATGGAGAAGATACCATTGCCAGCCATCTAGCGGATCGTGTCCTCACCACCAACAATGGCCGTCGCCAAGATGTCAGGCCAGAGATCTCTCTTGTCCATAGTAGTCACGACAAGGGAGATTCCAGCGTCCATTGGAAATGAAGGTGCTCACTGGAGAACGCACATCATAGGCAAGATCCCATCTGAGCCGCTCCCCACCACGATCCCAGATGGAGCTATGATGAATCCAAGGGTCAAGAAAGAAGAGAAATCGAGACCCATCGCCAATGCAGTATTGTAACTGATCACGCATAAGGTGGCGGGCCCTGAGGATACTACGCCAAGCCCACGAGCATGATTGGGGAGGCCTAGAGTGCCAGATAGAGCCATTCTTCAAATACTTTTGCCTCATCCATTTAACCCAAATCGCAGAGTGATCGGACAGGATCATCCAAAGCAACTTCTTCATACGCAGAGTTGGTTTTGTCTAGCCGACGAATTCCAAGCCCACCCTCGTTCTTAGGTCGATAGACATTCTTCCAAGAGATGAACACACAGCTGCGTTTAGAATTGCTGAACCAGAGGAAGTTCATCATAAGCTTCTCAATCTCACTAATCACACTCGCAGGAAGCATGAAGGTAGAGGTCCAATAAACATGCAAAGCAGACGTTGGCTGCCTAATGCTGATGGGATTTGGTCTGCGACGCTAGATGTCGTGTCAACCATTTCCTTCGCAATGGTCGGTGGGCGCTCCCTCGTTCTACTACTATGGAGATGCGGGATCTTTGGCCTGCGATCCTGGCCACCACTATTAACGCCAGTGCTGACAACATTCGTTGGCTGCCTAATGCTGATGGGTTCTCTGTCCGCTCCGCCTGGAATGCTGTCCGGGTGAAGGATCCAAATATTTACTGGACGAACCTAGTTTGGCAGAGTGGGGTGATCCCCCGGCACGCGTTTTGTGCCTGGCGTGCCCTTTCTCATGGTCTTCCCACGCATGATGCCCTGAAGAGACGAGGAGTTGCTGTGGTTTCTCGTTGTGTGCTCTGCTATTGTGAGATGGAGACGCTGGATCATCTTTTCTGGCAGTGTGCTTACTCTACCCAGGTCTGGAAGACTCTTCTCCCTGGATTGGGGTGCTTGCAGACCCTTACTTTTCTCGATGCCGTCTGTATTTTCTGCAACTTCCTCCGGACTTCCAACTGCAGTAAGCTTGACATGCGCAGGGTTGCTAGGTTTTTCACTGAGGCGGTCAGTAGGATTTGGTAT
>JAMKQA010249924.1:0-13233 GCA_024699735.1 Posidonia australis | reverse complement strand
TAAGTGCTTCAAGTGAGTGTGTAAAGAATCCGATCAAAGCTTTGCTTCAAGCACAAAGAGCTTCAACATTCATTCAGTCAAGCAAGAGTAAGATCACAAGTGCTCAAAGTTCTCTCTTGCCTTCAAGCATTCTGAGGTTCTCCGGGAAGGAGAAGTAAATTGTGATACAAGTGTACAAACAAGGTAAATTTTGTAGCTTGTAATATTCTAGTTTTGAATATAAGGGTTAAAGTCTCAAGTGGGGAACTTGAGGAGTGGACTAAGCTGGGGTGGCTGAACCACTATAAAAATCCTTGAGTATTTGCGATTGATTGATTGTTTTGTGATTAATCTTTATTATTCTCGAGTTTGCATATTAATTTTTAAAGATTAAATTAAAACCGGAAAATCTCTATTCACCCCTCCTCTAGAGAAGCATTAAGATCCAACAACTGCTTCTAGATGTGCTTCCGTAGAAGTCCTCGTCGCCGGAGAAGAATGCTAACGAGGGGGATCGATGACGCATTACAGCCGTCGAGATCCCCATCGGCGCCGTCGGATCCTCCCCCATCTCCTCCTCTTGCTTCCCCCCATCTCTGATCTCTGATCAGACACCGGGAGGGGCTCGAAGGAGCCCCCAAGCCGTTGCCGCCGGGGATCTTCGAATCGTCGGCGGTGATTGTTCACATTATTTCTTTTTTAGTAGACCCTCTGATTTAAATATTCTCATTTAGATCCTTTTTCTATTGCACTTGAGTCCTTTTATTTGTGTTTAAGTCCCTGTCATTTTAAATAATCTTTTGTTTCTTTATTCGTTCTTGTAAATATTGCATTATTTACCCTATTTTCTTTTTAATTTCATTTTTAGTTTTTTTATGCATGTTTTATCACATTTAAACCCCTGCATCCATATTTTCTTTATAATTAAGTCTTGGACATTTGCATTTGGTCCCTGGAACATTTTTAAAATGAGTTTTTCCTATGAAATTACATTATGAATCCTGAAAGATTTAAAAATCACACTGACCGTCATTAAAATTGAATTTTTCTTTACATTTAAGTCCTGATCTTTTGCATTAAGCCCCTAGATCTTTTAAAAAATGAATTTCCTCTATGAATTTTACATCATGAACCCTAATAAATTGCATAATTACACTGATCATCATAAAATCCCATTTTTTATCACATTCAGGCCCTTGGAATTTTGTACATAAGTGCCTGGATTCACATCAAACAATTCCTGAGCACGTATAATTTGCATATAGACCCTAACTTATTTTTAAATCCATTATTTAGGGTTTCAAGTGTTTTCTTGCATATTTTTGATGTTTTTCATCTATTGCACATCGAATTTTGCATTTAGTCATAGATTCCATTTAAAGATCATGTTTTCATTGTGAATTGCCCTTTAGTTTCACATATTAATCACATTTGCACTTTAGACCCTAAGCTTTCTAGAAATTATTCGAGTGCAATTTTCACATCTCAGTACCATATTGACATTTGATCCATTATCTGCATGTTAGAATAGAAGTCATGAATATATTTTTTATCCATATTCTCGTCCTCTTGTGAATTTTGCATTTTAGTCTATGTCTGTCCTTTACTGTGTTTACATTATTTTATTGCTTTTCCCTCCATGTTTTCTTGCAAAGAACACTTTCTAGATGTTTTGTGCACATTTTGACATAACTTAGACCATACATCATCCCCGTACTTGCATTTATCACATCTGGCCTTGAAAATGACCAAATTGCCCCTATGTCTCAAATCCATGTGCATGCATTTTAGTTTTCGCACTCAGCCTTACCTAATCCTTGTCCAAGCCATCCTTTAGCACTTTTTACACAACTGGGTATTTATTCATCCATTTCATATAGTTTTCATCACATTTGCGCATCAGTCCCCCTTTTTAAGTGAATTTGCATCACATGTGTTTCTTTCCTGGATTTTTCTCTACTTTGTTTTTTGAGTCCCTCACTCTGCATTCGATTTGACTTTCTTTAATCCTACATTTCAGATTTTTTTGGTTTGATTTACATTTCATCGCCCGTGGGCGTACATGAACTGACCGAAAGGCCCACATTGGTTCATTTGCGGTTTATCTTCTCCTTTTCAATTTTCATGACCTTTTTATGGTTCCGAGGACTTGGGTTGATCCCACTTCTTTATCTTTTGACATCGGTATGGTTTTCCTGAGCATTCTGTCCACAAACCTCGTCATTTCATGTGATTTTCTTTGTCGCATCATACTTTGCGATTTCGTCATTTCATGTGGATTTCTTCGCAATTTTCGCAAACCATCATGTACATCCATCCAGTCTTGTCATGGCATTCATGTCAGCATGTTTAGGGCACAATCTGGACTTAGAAAACGTTCACCTTGCTTTTAGCAAGTGATTTAGACTAGAAAAATCGAGTTTCTCGGGTGTACGAGGGTGCCTAACACCTTCCTCGTGCGTAATAGGAATCCTTACCCATCCTCTGGTTAGCAGACATCCAGCCTTCACATCTGCATCTCACGCATTCAATCTTTTGTGGTTTTCCTCCTCTTTCCCTTAAAAAACTAGGTGGCGACTCCTTTTCTTTTTATTTTATCCTATCTTGCGCCTTCGCCATCTTGGCATGGCTGTGATCTCCTTCTTTAGGCGCGACTTCGTGCTGGATCCCTGGGTTGGCATGGTTACAGTATCAATGTTGTTACAGATCACAGAACTACAACAAACAAAAACAAAGAAAGTCCTCGCAATCACTTAGGAGGTGCGTCTTTATGAATGTAATCCTGTATATAAGCATGATACTCTTCAAGTTGCTCCTGGTAGGCCTCTAACTTGGAGTGGGTAATTTTAGTTGTTTCTTCAAGTCGTGACAGGATGCGTTCCATTTGTGCTCAATTTTCCTCGTGCTACTGTTGTTGACGAATTTTTAATTCGTTGATTTGTTGTTGTAGCATGTCAACTTTCTTGGTAATCAAGTCTTCTTCTTCTTCAGAACTTTCGGAGGCTTTCTCAACTTGTAGAGCAATAGAGGATAAGGGATAGGAACTTTTTGTCACCTTTGACCTATCAATTGCTTGTTCCATTTTTTCTATGGCTGAGGTTCCTAAGGGTTTAGTTCTAACAACCATCCTAGTTTCATTTTCAAAAGGAACATCATAGTGCTCAATGAGATAGGTAAGGATTGAATCAAAAAATAACTTGGTTTTAACATGGGTCATGCAATGAACTATAACTTTAGCCCAATTGACTTGGATTTTCTTGGTAATTGCATATATAGCTTTACAAGTTCACTTAATTCATCAAAATGTCCTTTCTTTTGGACAATATTAGCTGCTATGATATATGCAATGATCCTAGATTGCTTGGTAAGTTGGTTGATTTTAGTCGGTTTGAAGGTGCTCCTAGGTTTAGGGAAATGGCTTTGTTAATATCGGAATAGTACCAATTAAGTTCATAGATGAAGAGTATGATATCTAACCCAGATGAAGGAATCTTGAGTAACTGACCTATGAACACATCATCAAAGGATATATCGATGCCAACTAAATAGGACTATATAAGGTCATGAGAAATAGTCATAATGGCATAAAACTCAGAGATCAGTTGGGGGTAATAAAATCTATCACCTATGGATCCTAGAAATTGAACAAGCATTTGAAAAGAGAAAAGGGACTCAATGGATTCAAGTTCTGGAAAGATTACCCTTCTCCCTGTTAGGACTTCTCTATTTGCAAATATTTCTTGGTGTGCCCGTTGAGCCTCTTCATTTGCAAATCGGAAGGAGTGATCACCGGAGGGAGGCAGAGAATCGGGGATCTCAGCTTGCTTGCACTTTGGACGAGATGCCATTTGTTTCCTTGGAGCCATATGCACTTGAGATCGAGTAGAGGAAAAGAGAAGGGAAGGCTCGATCGGTGGCTAGAGGGTTTTGGGGAGTGGTTTCGGAGTGCCGTCGGAGGAGGTGAATGTGGGAGAGATGAAAATGAAAAGTGACAATCTAGGGTTATAATGTTTCACGTGCGGAAATCGGTATACCTGTAGACACTCAATATGCTTGCAATTGGACAAAACCCTAACAAGACTCTAAAAAACCCTAAAAAAACCAAACAAAAGCTTAAAAAAATCAAACGAAACCATAAAAAATCAAACAAAACCATAAAAACACCTAAAAAATCCTAAAAACCCAAATAGAACCCTAAAAACCCTAAAATAACCCTAAAAAACCCCCTAAAAACCCTAATTAAACCCTAAAAACCCCAGAATTAATCCATAACCCTAAGATTAATTCAAAATTCTAAATAAAATCCAAAATCAAATCTACAACCCTAGAATTGATCCAAAACCCTAGGATTAATTCAAAACCTTAAAAATCCTAAATCAAAAAATTAAAATTAAATCTCATACCCTAACAACCATAACTACTTCCCACTTCACTCCAACAACCTTAACCACTTCCCACTTCACGCTAACCACCTTAATCACTTACTACTTCTTCCTTAACAACCTTAACTACCTTAACCACTTCCCACTTCATCTTAACCACCTTAACCACTTCCTACTTCACCCAAACAACCCTAACAACCTTAACCACCTCCCACTCTAACCATAACAACCAACCAAGCAATTTGGAAGCCTATAAATAACCCCCATTTGCAAGGAAAAAAAGAAGAAAAAGAAAGGAGAGGAAAATGCTTGGAAAAATCCTAAGGAGAGCTTCCAAGGTATTTTCTCTTAACTAGGGCAACTAGAGGGTTCCAGGAAGAGAAAGGAAGCTCAGGGAGGAGAAAAATCAGAGTTTCAAGCCATCTCCGGCCAGCTCCAGCAACCTCCAGTGAGCTCCGACGGTCAACACCTCTGACCTCTCAGGTATGCCCTCCATTGACCTCAATTTACTTCAAAAATAATCTCCTAGGTCTCCTTTTACCTTCTTTAGTCGATTCCAATGGAGCCAGAGGTCTTCCCTGGCTGGGATCATGGTTTCAAGCCTCACCAGAGCCATTCTTCGGCGACAGAGGTGGGGGCACGAATCCAGTGGTTGATTCATGCCCTAGGGTGCTCGATCCTCCTTCCCTGAGGTCCTTTTTGCTTCTCCGATCTCTTGTGCACCATTTTGCTGCTTCCTTGAGCCTCGAAGAGCTGATCGCCGATGTGACCATGCCGGTGGAGCCCTGCACGGCTCTCCCTTACTGGGTGCGTGGAAGCACTCAAGGAGACCCAATATGGTCACGACGAAGATGGTGAATCCGGAGAAGAAGACTAGACTCGGAAACACCAAGGAAGGATAAGAAAGGATTAGGAAAGGAGTCGCCACTTAGTCTTTTAATGGAAAGACAAAGAAAACCGAACACACAAGAAAACCAAGAAGCAAACAAGATGTAGAAAACATGTGTGCTCTGTGGCTAATGGATAAGTGAATGCGGGCCAGAGAAAGGGTAAGGAATCTGGTTACGCATGGGGAAGGGGTTAGGCACTCCCATGTGCCCGAGAAAACTCGATCTTTCTAGGTTTCCTACTTGTCAATGGTCTAATGGGTGTGTGCTTGCTTATTCTAAATGGTCATGCTAAAGATGACTAAAAACATGCCAAATCGAAGAGAAGAAATGAAATAAAGCAAAAAGTTAATCCAAGGGACAAATGTAGGCATTGAGAATGCCGCTTTACTGTACGCCCTTGGGCGATGAGGAAAATCGTGAATGTCAAGAAATTCTTGGAAAGCGTCTCACAAATCAGCAGAAATTTGGATAAATTTGAGAAAATCAAATTAGGAAAATAATCCTCTTTTCGGGACCATGTCGGCTTTGTTAAGCCTTTTAATGTATGTCCTCGGGGCGATGGAAAACCAAATCAAGTCAAATGACACGAAAATCGGAAATAATCTGGGAAACGGTGAGAAAACCAAGCTCGCAACGAGTCAGAAATGCGTGCGCAATGTAAAAAAGAAAAGGTAAGAAAATTGCATGAAAAAGTGCTACAAAATGTGCAAAATGCATGTGTGAGTGTAAAAATACGAATTCCAGGGGCCTTTGTGCAAAAAAACTCTAATTCTAAATAAAAATTGAAATTCTGAAGCCCAAATCATCAAAAATACATACGAAAACAAATTCTATGCAATTATGAAGAAATCTGGGGTCAAATGTGCAAATATGTGCATTTCTGGCCAAATTGGTGTTTCCTAAGGGTTAGAATGCAATTCTGCCACTAAAACATGCATTTAATGCAATTCAGTGGAAATTCAGGGTAAAATATGCAAGAAAAAGGATCTATGAAGGTTTCAAGGGCAAAACAGCAAATTTACCCTAGAAAATAGGCATTCAGTGTGAAATCTGTAAAGTATGGGGGCTAAAATGCTATTTAACCAGAAAAACAATGCATTCAGAAAGGTTTCAAAAAAGTTCAGGGTCCTAAATGCAAAGACATTGGATTAATATGCATAAAAAGATACTCTAGGGTTTTTGTTAAACTTTTAAACCTGGAAAACATTATTTTGAATACTCAGGGGGCATAATGCAATATTTTCAGTTAAAACTTTATTCAAACGATTTATGAAAAATGATTCTGGACCTAAGTGTAAGAAAAGGACCTATTTGTAATTAAAAAAGGACCTAAATGCAATAGACAGAAAGTTTCAGAATTTTATTAAAATAAAAAGGTTTTTTAATTTTTTAAAAGAAAATGATAACAACGGCCGCTGTCGACGACCGCCGGAGAGGCAATCAGAAGCTTTCCCATGGGTGGGAAGCAAGAAGAAGAAGAGGGGAGAAGATCCAGCGACCTGGATCGAGGCTCCGATGGTGGGAGTGGGCCTCCCACCTACCTCGCCGTCGAGGCACTCCGATGACGACGTCGGGGGAGAAGGGAGACTGATGGAGCTGGGGCACGACGATCCGGAGGTTGTGGAGGCTTCGGGGCATCGAGAGGAACCTTCTTCTTCTTCCTCCAGAAGCGGGTATGGTGGATGATGACGCGGAGGGGAGTTCCGCCTACCGTCGACGTCTTTTCCTCCGGCGAGCGAGGTCGCGGGCGTGTTCCTGAGGGCGTGGCGTGGATCTAAAGGCTCTAGAGTACTGGGGGCATGCCATGGAAGCTTTCTGGAGGCTTGGAGTGGCTGGAGGTGTGCGTTCCTGTTCTGGCTCCAATCATCTTCTCCGACGACGGCGGAACATCGCGATTCTGGCGATCCTCTGGTGGAGACCTCCGTAGCGATAGGAATGGGAATTGGAGGGGCGAAAAAGCAAGAGGAAGGCTAGGAGAGGTAGACCTAGGGTTCTAGGACCAGGGACAACCCTGGACCAACACCCCCACCTATATCGTCGGAAAACGGCGACAACGAGGTCCGGGGAGCGATTCCGACCAGAGGAGGCCTTTGGCTTGATTGGAAACGATCCAGAAAGACTAAGGAAGCTCTAGGAAACTGAATTCGAAGCTAAATGAGGTTGGTGGAGGGCGTACCTGGCTTGACGACACGCATCTCCTCCGCAGCTCGTCGGAAGTGGCCTGAATTCTCCACTTCTCACCTCTGCGAGCCCCTCTCTCTTTCTGGAATTCTCCCTTGCTCTGGAATTCTCTGTTTTTCTCTCGCCAAAAGAGGACCTCTAAACCTGTGCCTCTGCTGCTCCTTTTATAGGTGAAGCTCCGACAGTTGTAACAACCTGTAACAAACTCAACAAAATCTTAACAACTAACCAGCTCTGTAACAAACTAAGAAACCTCCTAACAGACTAACCACTTGTAACAACCTTGCTGTTCCCCGCGCACCCCGCTGCCTGCCCAAGCATCGATAGTGATCGATAGTTGTGATGAGGGAACCGGCCAGGTGCTTATGTCCAATGCAGCTGCATGGTGTGCCTGTCTGGTGTGCTAGATATGTGCGCCAGTGAAGTGCGCCTGTCTGGTGCACCAGATAGGTGCGCCTGCATGGCCCCGGATCACGACTCAGACCATTTACTGCCGGGCTTGGCATTCCCTGTCTTTGGGACTAAACCAGGGTTTGAGTTCATTTGTGATTAAAAGCCCAGCTACCACAATTCCAGCCTGTAGACCTGCAAAACTGGGGTGTCTACAGCCGAAGTCGCGCGTCTTTGCCATCGCTGGAGAAGACGACTGGTAACGACGACGGATCGCACACCTCTAGCCCCGCCGCGCCTCTCCAAGTCTCCTAGAACGTTCCACGGCACGCCCCCAACACTCCGGAGCCATTAGAGATGAACTTTGCCCCCTGAATCACCCCTACAACCATACTCACCGGAGAAGGCGACGGTGACTGCAGGTGGAACCCAGCATCGCATGATCTCCCTCCTTTCTGGCCTCTGGAGGATGGGGAATACTCCACACACCATCCTCATGCTACCAGGAGCTTCAAGTCGCAACCCCATGACCTCCAGGTTCCTCCTTCTTCCACGGCGTCGTCGTCGGAGTGGTGTCGACGGTGAGGGAGGTGGGGGGCCATTTCCGACCATCGAGCCTCAGTTTGAGACTATTGGATCTCCTCCTCTCATTCTTCTCTAGCTTCTAGTTGGACCTGATGCTCGATCTGGCATCGGGATGCCCTTTTCCCCGCAGTCGTCGATGGCGGAGTTCCGTCGCTGGCGGCCGTTGATTCTTTTTCCTTTTAATAAAAATAAAAAAAATAAGTTTTCTTTGAATAAAATTCTATACTTTTCTTTTCCTTACATTTATGTCCTTATTTCTTACATTTGGATCCTTTTTCCTTACATTTAGGTCCTTGTAATAGATTTTAAATCATTTTAAATAATATTTGTCCTCAAAAATTGCGATGTGACCCTTGAGCTTTCTTAATAATGTTTTCCATACTTAAAAGTTTGACATAAACCCTCTGAGCTTCTTTTCTTACATTTTAAATCCAGTATTTTGCATAAAAAACCCTGAGCATTGTTAAAATAGTTCTGAATGCATTTTTTAGTCAAAATTTGTAAGTTAAATCCTGAGAATTCAAATATTTGCTCAAATGTGACCTAAATTGCATTTTAGCCCTTGAATTTTACTGATTTCTCATTGAATGCATGTTTTCTAGGGTAAATTTGCATGTCAGTCCCTAGAACTTTCTGTTTTCGAACATGGACTCTTTTTCTTGCACATTTAACCCTAAATTTCCACAGAATTGCATTAAATACATGTTTTAAAGGAAAAATTGCATATTGAACCTTAGGAACCTTGAATTTGACAAAAAATGTACAATTTTGCACATTTGACTCCAGATTTCTTCAAAATTACATGAAATGTGTTTTCCTATGTATTTTTGATGATTTAGCTTCAGAATTTTATCCTTCTTTCAGAATTTGGGAATTTTGCATAAAAGCCCCTGGAATTTACACTTTTTACTCTCACATGCATTTTGTACGATTTGTTGCTATTTTTCATGCATATTTTCTCATGTCTTCTTTCTTGCATTATACACACACTTCTGACTTGTTTCAAACTCAGTTTTAACATTGTTTCTAGGATTTCTTCTGACTTTTACGATTTTAATTTGATTTGACTTTCCATCGCCCAAGGGCGTATATTAACAGGTTTAACAATGCCGACATTGTCCCGAATGAGGATTATTTTCTCCAATTTGATTTTCTCAGATTTATTCAAATTTCCGCTGATTTACGAGACACTTTCTGAGTATCCTCGATTTTCACGATTTGCCTCCTTACCCAAGGGTGTACAGTAAAGTGGCATTATCAATGCCTACATTAGTCCCGCGAATTATTATTTTTTCTTTTCTTTTCTTAATTTCTTTGATTTGGCATGTTTTCCAGTCATATTTAGTGTGTGCACTCAGAATAGGCAAGCATACACACAATAGACCATTAGCAAGAAGGAAACCTAGAAAGACCGAGTTCCTCGGGCGCATGGGGGTGCGTAACCCCTTTCCCATGCGTAACAAAAATCCTTACCCTTTCTCTAGCCCTGCTTTAATTTGTGCACTACATCCATTAGACACGGAGCATACACATGTTTTCTTCACCTTGATTTCTTTCAATTTTTCCTTTTGTGTTTGGTTTTCCTCGTCTTACCATTAAAAGACTAGGTGGCAACTCCTTTCCTTATCCTTTTCTTATCTTTCCTTGGTGTTTCCGAGTCTAATCTTCTTCTTCGGATTCACCATCTTCGCTGTGACCGTATCGGGACTCCTCATGTGCTTCCACGCACCGTAGGAGAGCCGTGCAGGGTTTCGCCGGCATGGTCACAATAACGAAATACAATTGGTATGCCAAAATAGGATATTTAAAATGTTTGACACAGGGGATTCGGTAGACTGATGAAAAACGGTAAATCGAAAAACAGGTTTCTGAAAAATCTAACAGAAATATCGGTAGACTGAAATTTTTTGGTGTATCGAAACAGGAATTTTCAATCTTCCGTGATATAATCGGAAGATCATTAAACAAATCTCAGAGAAATTCAGTGTTCTGATAAAAATCAGTAGACCGATATAGAGAAATTCGATGTTCCGATAAAAATCGGTAGACCGATATAGAGAAATTCAGTGTTCCGATAAAAATCGGTAAACCAATACAGAGAAATTCGACATACTGTACTTTTTGGGTGTACCAAAAATATTATTTTCACAATGATTTATATTATATCTGATAGTTTACAAATACCAAAATCTCTTCTAATTTTAATAAATTGTTGTTCATCAAGAGGTTTTGTAATGATGTCTGCCACTTGTTCCATAGTTGGGATAAATTCTAATTTAATATCATTTTTAAGAGCTTGGTCTCTTAAGAAATAATGTCTTACTTCTATGTGTTTAGTCCTAGAGTGGCAAATTGGATTTTTGGATAGATTAATTGCACTTGTATTATCACAAAAAATTGGAGTTGTAGATAATGTTATACCATAGTCTTTTAAAGTTTGTTTCATCCATAAAATTTGGGCACAACAACAACCAGCTGCAATGTATTCAGCCTCCGTTGCAAGTGCCACTAGTGCCTTTTCTATCTGTTCTACATCCAACATAATCGGCATCACTATATCTCAGTAGTTCTATGCTAGAGTTTCTGAGATAATATAATCCATAATCAATTGATCCGTGTAGATATCTTAGGATCCTTTTAACAGCTTTTAGGTGTGATTCCATAGGTGAAGCTTGAAATCTTGCACACAGGCATACACTAAACATTATGTCTAGTCAACTAGCTGTTAAATATAAAAGAGATCCAATCATTCTTCTATATAGTTTTTGATCTACTTTTTGACCATTCTCATCTTTTTCCAACTTAGTGGAGGTGCTTATAGGTATCTTAGCTATTTTGTTACAGTCCATTCCAAATTTCTTTAATAATTCTTTAGTGTATTTTTCTTGGTTTATAAATTTTCCTTCTTTATTTTGTTTTATTTGTAAACCTGAAAGAAAGTCAATTCTCCCATCATACTCATTTCAAATTCTTTTTGCATAATTATTGAAAAATCTTTGCATAGATTTTCATTTGTCAATCCAAAAATGATTTCATCAACATATACTTGGATAATTAAAATGTCATTATCTAACTTCTTTATGAACAAGGTAGAGTCAATAGCACGAATCGAAAAATCTTGATCAAGTAAGAATTTCCTTAATCTTTCATACCAAGCCCTAGGTGCTTGCTTTAGTCCATATAGTGCTTTGTTTAATTTGTAAACATGATTTGGATAAAGTTCATCTTCAGAACCAGGAGGTTGTTTGACAGATACTTCTTCTTCAATAATTCCATTTTGAAAAGCACTTTTCACATCCATTTGAAAGAGTTTAAACCCTAGATGACTAGCATATGCTAATAACATTTTAATTGATTCTAATCTAGCTACAGGAGCATAGGTTTCATCGAAATTGATGCCTTCCTCCTGATTATAACCTTGAGCTACTAGCCTAGCCTTATTCCTAACTACATTCCCAGATTCATCTAGTTTGTTTCTAAAAATCTATTTTGTTCCAATGACTTGTTGTTTTTCAGGTTTTGGAATCAAATTCCATACAATATATCTTTCAAATTGATTTAGTTGTTCATATAGTGCATTTACTCAATATTCATTATCACAAGCTTCAGTTACATTTTTGGGCTCAATAGATGAAACAAAGACATAAGTGCCGCATTCGTTTTCAAGTTTAGATCTAGTCATAATCCCCTTAGAGACCTCACCAATGACGAGTTCTTTAGGGCGACTAGGCATAAATTGCCACAATTTAGGATTTTATTTAGGTTCTTCTATAGTTTAATTTGTTTGATCATTATTTGTGTTAATATAATTAAATTTGGGTTCTTCTTCTACATTATTTATTTTAGTTGGATTTTCATCAAAATCTACATGCATGGATTCTTCTATAGTTAATGTTCTTTTATTATAAATTCTATATGCCTTTCTTCTTATAGAGTATCCTACAAGAATACCTTCATCAGTTTTAGAGTCAAATTTATCCAAATTATCTTTAGTATTAAGAATGAAACATTTGCAGCAAAAAACCTTGAAATAAGAAATTCTTGGAACTTTTTCAAACCACAACTCAAATGGAGTTTTGTTTAAAATAGGTCTTGGAGTGATGCGATTTAAAATGTAACAAGCGGTGTTTACAGCTTCGGCGTAAAAGTGCTTTCGTAAATTATTTTCACAAAGCATGGTGTAGACACCCCGATTTTGAGGTGATTCATTGATAAGACTCTAGTTGTTGCTTTGGATGTGGCTGATCCTTTAACCAACTCTAAACCCGTAGCAAGCTTGCAACCCAATCTAAAAACCAGACCAAAAGGGGAGAACACCAAACTAGAGCACCAACCTGGCACACCAAACTAGAGCACCAACCTGGCACACCAACCTAGCACACCAACCTAGCACACCAACCTAGCGCACTTCCCTAGCACATAGGTGGCGCTCCAGATTGACGCACCAGTCTGGCGCACCAAACAGGCGCAGTGGCCTGTTTTCAGTAGCACACAGCATGTTTTTCATATGTTTTGCTTGCTTTCTCGACCCGATTTGCTTCTGTGTTTTCATCTGATTTTCTTCCTTGATGCATTAGGAAGGCACTCCTCCGTTTTCAACAGTTTTCCTACATTTTAGCTTGCATTTAGGCATGTAGAAAGCAAGGATGATAAATTGCTCAAGATACTAGATCTCTGATCTTATTATGCAATATTCTTGCATCAACTCTTGGCCCGGCACACGAGCGATATTTCTGAGCATTAGGACACACCCCCACACATCATGCACCTATACTCTAGACACCACAAGCATTTGCATGGCATGGCATATCGCCCACGGGCGTACA
>JAMKQA010249921.1:0-15229 GCA_024699735.1 Posidonia australis | reverse complement strand
AAGACAAGGAATTTTATGCAATTTTCAGAGCAAAATAAGCCTTCTGGAAGTTTTCTACAAAACACAAGGTCCTAAATGCAATTTATCCAATGAAAACAAGCATCTGGAATGTTTTAAAACAAAGACAAGGAATTTTATGCAATTTTCAGAGCAAAATAAGCCTTCTGGAAGTTTTCTACAAAACACAAGGTCCTAAATGCAATTTATCCAATGAAAACAAGCATCTGGAATGTTTTAAAACAAAGACAAGGAATTTTATGCAATTTTCAGAGCAAAATAAGCCTTCTGGAAGTTTTCTACAAAACACAAGGTCCTAAATGCAATTTATCCAATGAAAACAAGCATCTGGAATGTTTTAAAACAAAGACAAGGAATTTTATGCAATTTTCAGAGCAAAATAAGCCTTCTGGAAGTTTTCTACAAAACACAAGGTCCTAAATGCAATTTATCCAATGAAAACAAGCATCTGGAATGTTTTAAAACAAAGACAAGGAATTTTATGCAATTTTCAGAGCAAAATAAGCCTTCTGGAAGTTTTCTACAAAACACAAGGTCCTAAATGCAATTTATCCAATGAAAACATGCTTCTGGAAAAGTTTCAGAGAAGTATGAGGGCCTCAGTGCAATTTTCACAACAAAAATAACATTCTAGAAGATTTTCAAAGAATGTAGGGGCTTGCATGCAATTTTCACAAAAAAAATGAACTGCCAAAAGTTTCTAAGAAAGTGTAAGGTCTTTTAGCAAAATGTCTGAAAGAAAATATGTTTCAAAGACTCTGGAGGCTTTTATTAAAGTTTTAAACTCAGAAAACATTACTTTAAATGTTCAGGGTAAAAAATGTAATATTTTCAGTTAAAACTTTATTTGAAACATTTTAGAAAAATGATTGCAGGACCTATATGTAATAAAAGGACCAAAAAGTGATTCCAGAAGGACCTATTTGCAAGAAAAACATAAACTCCAGATTTTATTCAAATAAAATGTTTTAAATGTTTTTTTAAAAAAAAAAGAAAGAAAAAGGAACGACGGTCGTCGACGACGGAGCTCGCCGCCGCCGACTGCCGGAGGGGGGCAAACAAAGCCTTCCCGTGGTCCGATCTAAGATCAGACTCCACGGGAAGCAAGAGGGAGAAAAAAGGAAGACATCCAACGGACTGGATGGGTGATCCAGTCGCTGGAACGGCCTCCCCACCTACCTCGCTGTCGAGCTACTCCGATGACAACAATGGGGAAGAAGGAGTCCTGCTTAGGCTGTGGCGCGGCGTTCTCGTACTCCAGGAAGCTTCACGACATCAAGGGAAACCTCCTCCACTCCTTTGGAGCTGAATGGAGCAGCGAGGAGCCTCAACGGCCGTCGACGACACCAATTCCGGCGAGGGAGGACGTTGCGGCGATCGGGGGATTGAGGGAGCGCACTGAAGGCTCTGGTTTGCTACGGAGGAGTCTCGGAGCGGTTCTGGACAGTCAGAGGGGCGTAGAGCGACGTGTGGCGCGAGGCATCTCTCTGGACTCCATCGTCTTCTTCGGTGACGGCAGTTCAAAGAGCTTCTCCGGTGATCTTCGCGTGGTTCTCTGGGGCATCGGAGCGGCGTTCCAAGGGGCTGGAGAGCTTGGGGATGAATAGAGGAGGAGGAGGGTAGACTCGGGGGTCCAGGAAGCCACCTGGATTGCCCCCCCACCTCTGTCGTCGGAAAACGACGACGGCGGGGCACGGAGGAGCTTCTCCGATCAGGGGATCACTCTGGATCCCCTGGGATTGCTCCAGGAAGGGAGAGAGAGACCTAGGGAGCTACGAATTAAGACTGGAGGAGCTCAGAGAGTGTACCTGGTTGGAGACAGTCCGCTGGAGCTCTGAGTTGCTCCTCAAGCTCTGGATTCTTCCTCTCGCTCTCTACTCTCTCAGAATTCTTTCTGCTCTGCTTCTCGTGCGGTGGAAAAGTTCTGAATGCTCCTCTCATGTGTAAAAATTCTCCATCTTCCTGAATTGTTGGCTGCCTCTTTATATAGGCTACCGGAACCCAACAACCTGTAACAGATTCAGCACGCGACACCCAGCAGAACTGCAACAACCTCCGACAGCCGTTACACCAGCTCAACAGACAGCCAACGGCTGTCCCCCACACGCTCCGGTTTGCTCCCTTGCCCGTCGACAGAGATGGACGGCGATCCTGGCCTCTCCGACGAGCCAACCGACGGCTGAGGGTGCTCTGACTTGTTGGCTAGATTGACGGTGAGATGGTGAGCTCAATAAGGAGGTGGATTTAGGCTGATTTCGTGAGGATTGGTGGACAGAAAATGGGTTCAGTGGGTAAGGAGGAAAAATGTGAAAATTTTGATTATTTTGGGTAGGAAAAACTTAGGTAAATGAAGGAGGATTTTGGGTTTAATTTTGGTAGAAATAGGTTTAACTTTGGGAAATCAAATGGGAGGAAATGTAGGTTGAGCCATTGAGGGCCTTGTGGGCTTCATGGGCCTCCATGGGCCTATGTGGGCCTTATGGGCCCCTATGGGCCCAAATGGGCTAAATGGGCTTCCATGAAGTCAAATCGGCCTATGATAGTCTTGTGGGCCCAAATGGGCTCAACTAGGGTTTAATGGGCCTAAGTGGGCCTTCATGGGCTCAATTGGGTCACCATGAATTAAATGGCCTAATGAGGGTTTGAGCTCAGCCATCACATCTCTATCCTGCAAAATCAAAAAATTAGGGTGTCTACACCACCTCTTGGGTTGATTGGCATTAAGGTTGTTGTTATTGTTGCTGCTGCTGGTGCTAATATGTGAGGAAGTGGCTTGTTTGGCAAATGAAGAGCGTGCTAGAAAACTACCGTTGTGTAGAGAACTCTCAATACAAGCTCCCGCCCGAAGCAAAGTTGAAAAGGTAGTGACTGGCTATATGCTGAGCAAAGCATTGATGTTGGCTGTGCCCCTCGAATCACAATCTCAATAAACTCCTCATCGGAGGGTCTATCTTTGACTTGTGAAGCCAAGGATCACCATCGTCCACATACTCCCCAAATGTTTCTTGGGACCTCTGTTTAACTACGACCAAGTCCTACTTCGAGACTAAGTCCAGGTTAAAGGAATACTGTTAGAGGAACGCTTGTGTGAGATCGTCCCAAGTCTTAATGGTGGCCATGTCGAGGGAAGTGAACCATTTCAGCGTGGGCCCTGAATGACTTTTCTGAAATAGGCAGATATGTAACCTATCGTCAGCCTGAAGCGGGGCAAGGTCTCTGCAATAAGCTTTGAGGTGTGAGATCAGGCAACCTCTACCATTATATTTCTCAAATTCCAGAATATGAAAATTCGAAGGGAGAGTCTCCACTAGGAAATAACAGAGGTCCCAGAATTGGTAGGACCGACGGTCTCCACCCTACATTTGTCGGAGTGTTCACTCCAAATCATTCACCCTTGCAAGGAGAGCGTTTGGAGCAACTCCTACGTGGATTGTGCAGTTGACGTGGGTGTCGCATACACCATATGGGTCGCCCCTAAATGCTCCTCCAGATTCACCATTCCGTTGTTTGGTGCCATGGCAGGATGGCTGGTGTACCCATGTAAAGGTGCTGTGGGCTGAGGTGCAAAAGATGAAGCTTGTGTGTAATACAAGGGTGAAGAAAGGGCAGGGGTGGCGCTACAGAAGGTGAGGAATGTAGGAACAAGAGTTGTTGGATCGGAATGGCCCTAGGAACTATGCTCATGGCCAACTGTGCTCCCATTAGCTGAGAAGGCTGGCCACCAGATAATGGAAATGCATGCTGTGCAGGGTGCTGAGGTGGTGTTGCAATAGGTAGTGTCGACGCCCTATCATTAGGGAAACAAGGAACGGTTATGGCTATGGGGGTAGTGCCGACGCCCTATGTGGGTGCAACCTGTGGTCCTAGGGTTGGTTGCAAAGGCAACTCGAAAGTCGGAAAGGACGAACCTGAAAAATGTTGGAATGTAAGTGCTAATCCATGCAACTGCTAGGCGAGAGTCGACATTTGTTGCAACTGTGCGGTCACGGGATCATTAGTTGCAGTTCCAAAAGATGGAGTTGGAAAGGGAGCGGATGCGTCAGGAACCTAGAAACTCAATTGTCTAAATTGAGGGGAAGCTACTATAGGAACAACCGCAATCGGTTGGGTGCCTGAAGACATATAGTCCTGAGAAGGAGCGGTGAAAACTCCTAGAGCCTGGGGGATGGTCATGGCAATAGACTCAATAGCTAGGGCCCCAAAGGCAGTAGATGACCAAGATGATGAGGCCAAAGGTAGAGTGACCACAGGGACACAATACTGAGATGGTGGAGGTCCTGCCAAGGTATAGGGGGTCCTCCAGATGCTAAGGCAAAAGTCAAGACAACTGAGATGACAGGAACTGACACAAAGGAAGGAGGGACCAAAACAAGGATCTCCTCGTAGTCAACATGGGGATGAAGCTCGTTGGTTTGCAGGGCCATGGTGGACTGCGAGCGAGTACGGATCGGACTGTGGTTGGAGTTAAGAGGGTGAAGCCTAAAACGAGCTAACGTCAAAAGTGACGAGTAAGCCAAGGGATGTGGTCGAAAACTTGGTCGCACTGGGAGTCGATGAAAGGAAAACCTCGAGTTCCGCCTAAGAAACTCGCACACAGATTAGTACTGATTGCACAAAAATAGGAATTAGGTTAGAAAAGATGATGCAGTGCATATGGTGGTATGAATGCATATGCATGAATGCTTCTAGTATACGCTCTCTCACAATCTAGGGGTGTCCTAACAAACCGTCTACACTAGGCTCGCACATGGGTAAATGGGTCTCCAACTCAAGGGTGAAACTTTGCACGGCTCTCCTTTACAGAGTGCGTGGAAGCACACGAGGAGTCCTGATACGGTCACGGCAAAGATGGTAAATCTGAAGAAGAAGACTAGACTCGAAAACACCAAGGAAAGATGAGAAAGGATAAGGAAAGGAGTCGCCACCTAGTCTTTTAATGGAAAGACGAGGAAAACCAAACACACAAGAAAACCAAACAAGATGTAGAAAGCATGTGTGCTCCGTGCCTAATGGACAAATGAATGCGGGCCAGAGAAAGGGTAAGGATTTTGGTTACGCATAGGGAAGGGGTTAGGCACCGCTATGTGCCCGAGAAACTCGGTCTTTCTAGGTTTCCTACCCGCCAATAGTCTAATGGGTGTGTGCTTGCCTATTCTGAATGCTCATGCTAAGGATGACTAGAAAACATGCCAAATCAAAGAGAAGAAATAAAATAAAGGAAAAAAAATTAATCTGAGGGACAAATGTAGGCATACAGAATGCCACTATACTGTATGCCCGTGGGCGATGAGGAAAATCATGAAAATCGAGGAAAACTCTAGGAATGCGTCGCACAAATCAGCAAAAACTTGAAGAAATCCGAGAAAATCAAATTGAGAAAATAATCCTCTTTTCGGGACCATGTTGGCATTGTCAAGCCTTTTAATGTATGCCCTCAGGTGATGGAAAGCCAAATCAAGTCAAAAGACAGGGAAATTAGAAAAAATCCGAGAAATGATGAGAAAACCAAGCTTGAGGTGAGCTAAGAATTCGTGCACATTGTAAGGAAGAAATCTCGAGAAAACATGCATGAAACGGTACGACAAAATGTGCAAAATGCACGCAAGTGTGTGATAATGAAAATTCCAGGGCTTTTTGTGCAAAAAAGCTAAATGCTGAATGAAAACTGATTTTTTGAATCTAAATCATCAAAAATACATAGAAAAACACATTTGAGGTAGTTTTGAAGAAATCTAGGGTCAAATGTGCAAATCTGTGCATTTTTGGTCAAATTGAGGATTCCTAGGGGTTAAAATGCAATTAAACCAGAGAAACATGCATTCCGAAGAGTTTCAGAAAAGTTCAGGGGCTAAAATGCAATTTAATCAGAGAAATATGCATTCAGAATAATTTCAGAAAAGTTCAGGGGCTAAAATGCAAATTAACCAGAGAAATATATATTCAGAAGAGTTTCAGAAAAGTTTAGAGGCTAAAATGCAAATTAACCATGGAAATATGCATTCAGAATGTTTTTCATGAAAGTTAGGGGTTTTTATCCAATTTTTAAGCCTGGAAAACATTATTAAAGAAAACTCAGGGGGCACAATGCAATATTTTCAATTAAAATTTTATTCAAACGATTTAAGAAAAATGTGTAGGGATCTAAATGTAAGAGAAAGGACTTGTTTGTAATAAAAAAAGGACTTAAATGTGACGACTCAAAAGTTTCAGAAATTTAATCAAAGAAAACTATTTATTTATTTTTAAAAGGAAAAAAAGGATCGACGGCTGCCGACGATGGAACACCGTTGTTGACGATCGCCGGAGGGGCCGTTGGAGGCTATCCCATGGCCTGATCTAAGATCAGACCCCACGGGAAGCAAGAAGAGAAAAGGGGGAGGAGATCCGACGACTTGGATCAGAGATTTGACGGTTAGAGAGGGCCTTCCACCTCCCTCGTCGTCGACACGACTCTCGGAGAAGAAGGTGGTTCCAAAGACTGCGATGCTGCGATCCAGGGCTTTCGGAGGCTTTGGAATGTGTCGAGGGTGGTTTTCCATCATCCAAGAACAGGGATCGAGCCTTTCCCTTGTTTCGCAGACCTCGCCTGCCGTCGCCGTTGTCTTCTCCGGTGAGGTTGGATGCAAGAGTGATCCAGGGCTCGTGGAGAGGTCTTTGCTGCTCCGAAGGATAGGGGGAGTGTCATGGAACGTTCCTGGAGGCTTGGAGAGGCATGGAGATGTGGGAGGCGCGCACTCCTTCACTGTTTGCAGTCTTCTTCCACGACGACGGCGACACGTCGCGATTCCAGTGAGCATCTGGTGGAGGCCTTCGCAGCGACTGGAACGGGGTTTTTAGGGGTGGAGAAGCAAGAGGGAGGCCAGGAGAGGAGAACCTAGGCTTCTAGGTCCAGGGACAAGCCTTGGACTAGCTCCCCCACCTAGGCCACTGGAAAACGACTTCGGTGAGGCTTGGGGGTTGATTCCGACCAAAGGAAACCTCTGGACTTGTTGGAATCGATCGAGGAAAATAGAGGGAGTCCTAGAGAGATAAAATTGAAATGAAACGAAGTTTGGTGGAGAGCGTACCTGGTAATGCGCTTTGCCATCGTAGCTCACCGGAAGAGGTTGAAAACTCTAGCTCCTCACCTCTGCGAACCTCCTCTCTCTTCCAGGAACTCTCTCTATCTCCTCCTCTTCTTCTCTCTCTTGCTCTCTTCTTGTCTCTCTTGCTCTCCTCTTCTCTGTTTCTTCCTTCACACCGCTACTCCTTTTATAGGTGAAATCCCGACAACCCATAATGACACCTAACAGAATTCTCACCACCAGTCCCTACTCATAACAAACCAAAGATTCCTCTAAGAAACTACCACCTGTAAGCACCACACTGTCCCCCACGCGCCTCCATCTTGCCTACCCACACGCTGACAGTGATCAACGACTTTCCAGGCTTGCGACGACGCATCTGGTGGCTGCTGGTCTACGTGGTGAGTTGGGCTGGACGTGATTGTGGAATCTGAAATGAAGGATGTTGGGTTGTTACTGGTTGTTAATGTTGAGGAAGAGGAGGGAAATGATGGGTTGAATTATGGTATTTGGCTTGGTTAATTTAGAAGAAGAAATGGGTTGAAGTATTGTGGGCCTTAATGGGCCTTGGTGGATTACTTGGGCTTTGATGGTTTTCATGGGCTTTGGTGGATTTTCATGAGCTTTAGTGGGCTTAATGGGCCTTGGTGGATTTCATGGCCCTAATGGGCCTAAGTGGGCATTATGGGCCTTGGTGGGCTTAATAGGCCTTCATGGGCTAAATGAATTCATTTGTGATTAAAGGCCAGATAGGTGTGCCAGAGAGGTGCGCCTGTCTGGTGCGCCAGTGAAGTGCGCCTGTCTGGTGCGCTAGATAGGTGCACTAGTGAGGTGCGCCTGTATGGCCCTGGATCACGGCTCAAATCATTTACTATTGGGTTTGGCGTTCTTTGGCTTTGGGACCCGTTATTATTAAAAGCCCAGCTACAACAATTCCAGCCGCAGACCTGCAAAATCAAGGTGTCTATAGATGCCCCACCCTGAGCGAGGTCGAAGGACGAGTGTGACAAAGACCGATGCTTAGGGTTGACAAAGACACCCTGCCTAAAGCCGTAAGGAGTTAACTACCGGCAACCATACACTAGTCGGTGAATGCACCAGAGGTCCTATCGCCATAGCCGAAGCCAAATCAGAGAAACCAACTGAAATGACAAATACTAACAAGTTGATGACCAACAAGCTCTTGGACAAGACTCACGGTGCCTATCGACCGAAAACTGATTGGTAACGGAAGTCATCCAGGTAGTTTGGGCTACCAGCCCAAGAGGAAAGAAGGAACAAGGAGAGTTTGCTTTGATTCTGTCCATTCGGAGCAAAATTCAAAAGCAAAAGGAGGTGGCACCAGGATTCGTCCGAACGGACCGAACCTTGGATGGGAAAGAGGAAACACCAGGATTCGTCCGTATAAAGCGAACCATGGATGGGAAAGAGGCACCAAGATTCGTCTGAGTGGAGCGAACCTTGGATGGGAAAGATCAAAGGTGAAAGGGGTGGCACAAGGATTCGTCCGAATGGACCGAACCTTGGATGGGAAAATTCAAAGGCGAAAGGGGTGCACCAGGATTCGTCCGAATAGAGCGAACCTTGCATGGGAAAGAGGCACCAGGATTCGTTCGAATGGAATGAACCTTGGATGGGAAAGAGGCATCAGGATTTGTCTGAATGGAACGAACCTTGGATGGGAAAATTCAAAGGCGAAAGGGATGGCACTAGGATTTGTCCAAATGGACCGAACCTTGGATTGGAAAATTTGAAGGCAAAAGGGGTGGCACTAGGATTCGTTTGGGTGGACCGAACCTTGGATGGGAAAATTCAAAGGTGAAAAGAGTGGCACCAAGATTCGTCCGAATGCACCGAACCTTGGATGGGAAAGAGGCACCAGGATTCGTCCGAATGGACCGAACCTTGGATGGGAAAATTCAAGGGTGAAAAGAATGGCACTAAGATTCATCCGAATGGACCAAGCCTTGGATGCAAAAGAGGCACCAGGATTCGTCCGAATGGACCGAACCATGGATGGGAAAATTCAAAGGTGAAAGGAGTGGCACTAGGATTCGTCCGAATGGACCAAACCTTGGATGGGAAAATTCAAGTGCGAAAAGAATGGCACCAGGATTCGTCCAAATGGACAAAACCGTGGATGGGAAAATTCAAGGGCTAAAAGAATGGCACCAGGATTCGTCCGGATGGACAGAACCATGGATGGGAAAATTCAAGGGAGAAAAGAGTGGCACCAGGATTCGTCTGAATGGATCGAACCTTGGATGGGAAAGAGGCACCAGGATTCGTTCGAATGGAGCAAACCTTGGATGGGAAAGAGGCACCAAGATTCGTCCGAATGGAGCAAACCTTGGATGGGAAAATTCAAGGGCGAAAAGAGTGCCACCAGGATTCATCCGAATGGATCGAACCTTGGATGGGAAAATTCAAGGGCAAAAAGAGTGGCACTGGGATTTGTCCAAATGGATCGAACGTTGGATGGGAAAGAGGCACCAGGATTCATCCGAATGGACCGAACCTTGGATGGGAAAGAGGAACCAAGATTCGTTCGAATGGAGCAAACCTTGGATGGGAAAGAGACACCAGGATTCGTCCGAATGGACCGAACCTTGGATGGGAAAGAGGCATCAGGATTCGTCCAAATGGAGCAAACCTTGGAAGGAAAAATTCAAAGGCGAATAGGGTAGCACCAGGATTCGTTTGGATGGACCGAACCTTGGATGGGAAAATTCAAGGGCGAAAAGAATGGCACTAGGATTCGTCCGATTGGACCGAACCTTGGATGGGAAAGAGGCAACAGGATTCGTCCGAATGGATCGAACCTTGGATGGGAAAATTCAAGGGCGAAAAGAGTGGCTCCAGGATTCGTCCGGATGGATCGAACCTTGGATGGGAAAATTCAAGGGCGAAAAGAGTGGCACCAGGATTCGTCCGAATGGATCGAACCATGGATGGAAAGAGGCACCAGGATTCGTTCGAATGGAGCGAACCATGGATGGGAAAATTCAAGGGCGAAAAGAGTGGCACTGGGATTCGTCCGAATGGATCGAACCTTGGATGGGAAAATTCAAGGGTGAAAAGAGTGGCACTAGGATTCGTCCAAATGGATCGAACCTTAGATGGGAAAGAGGCACCAAGATTCGTCTGAATGGCTCGATCCTTGGATGGGAAAAGGCACCAGGATTCGTCAAAATGGAGCGAACCTTGGATGGGAAAATGGCACAAGGATTCGTCTAAATGGAGCAAACCTTGGATGGGAAAGAGGCACTAGGATTCGTCCGAATGGAGTGAACCTTGGATGGGAAAGTGGCACCAGGATTCGTCTGAGTGGACCGAACCTTGGATGGGAACACCTAGACTCTGGGTAGGTAGTCTAAAGAAGAAAAGAGGCCTTGAATCCGTCGGTTAGGATCAGAATTCAAAGGCGAAGGAGCAGTTTCGCCCTATCTGGCATAGAAGTTGTGAAGATTTCATTCGTCCAGGCCAGGGCAATAAAATGAGATACTCGACTATTATCTGGGTGGTCCCTAGTGCCAAACCGACAGGCAAAAGAAAGTTGAATCCTACATCAGTCATGCGCGTGCTGTCGTGATGGCGATTTCTATTCCGCATCAACCATAAGCAATCAAACAAGCTGGCCAGAAATGTTCTGATGAATTTTATTACTAGAGTCAATGAAGTGATTACATGTATTTGAGCTTGCAAAGAAACAGTAACATGACATGAATGTTAAGAATCTATGTCATCTCTAGATCTCATGGAGCCCGAGACTTTGGCAAAGAGCATATGGGTCGGGACGGCACTGTAGATTGGCCAGGCCTCTTCGACTTCAGCCTCATAATTTGCTGTGCAACCCTTCCCCTCTATGACTGCAAGATCCTTTGATCGTATGGAGCCACTTAGCAGGCGAGAGAGCTCCTTAGTCATTGTATAAGAGCTCAGGGGGGTATTCTTGGAACCGTGCTGGCATTTGCCCTGGAACAAAGGCATATTGTTGGTAACCGAACTGCCTCATCACACAAACTGGGTGATATTCAACTCCACCAGTCAACCCCGGCAGGACGATTAGCTGCATGTCAACTGTGTTGAAGAAGGCCTCAAAATTATGTGTAGCTGAAGAAATAATGCGCTAGATGATTTTCTGTTCTGTCAAGCTTTCTAAACACTCATATTCCTTCTGAACTGAGGTGAGCGTGCACGCATGGCCACTTTGACAGTAGGATTCGAAGGCTGATCGTTGCAGGCATAAGACTATTACACCCAGATGTGCAGCCAACCATACATGTACAAAAGCTCCACAGCCATAAAAGTGTCGACAGCGGCGCAATGATCGGTCCAGAGCCCGGTAAGTTTCTGCCAAGATGACTGGGGCTAGATCTATTTGTTGGGTAACAACTACCAAAGCGATCTCAGCGACTTCAATGTTTACAACCATCCGGCCATGGCTGAAAATCAATTCTCCCAGGAAGCAGACAACAAAGCCTTTCAACCAAAGCTCGTCACCTAGGGAGGCGCACGTTCCGACTACTTTGTCAAAGTAGGCTAGCTGCAGCATGGGAGAATGTCCTTCTGAACAGATGAGTTGACGACCACAATCACTAGTTGATAGACTAGTTAGCTCACTTAAGACCGAAGAATACCCATCGTGCCAAATAAACACGGTGGGTCCCAGGAACCTTTGTAGACCACATATTTTGTGGACCTCTTCCAAGGTTGGGGTCAATTTGATTCTCTCAAAGCGGAATACATGATGAGCTAGTTTCCAGAATCGGGTAGCTGCACACAGAAAGTATCAAGAAACCTCCACCTTTGTGATATCCAGAACCTTTGAAGAGATTCCCCAAATCCGTAGCTTGTCGTGATCACTTTCAGTCAACTGCTTGATCCATGTCTGGAGAACATTTGAGCAATGTATGGGCACGACCATCGTAGGGAAACCCATGATCTATAAGGCGCTTCAGCTTTCTTGGCTCGAGACTCCTTTGAAGGGGTAAACGATCTCCTACAATACATGCTCGAAACACTGTTTTAGAAACAGATTTCAATTTTGCTTCACTCAACAGCACTTAGCAAAATCAAAGCAGACAAATAAAAGATACAACACAATGGTATTGTAAGAATCAGAGAGACTGGCCTAAAGTTGTAAACTACGACTAACTGAACAAAAGGGTTTTTGAATAGAATAAACCTTATGCACAACCCTGAGGGGGAAGTCCTGGTTATCAACCAGTTTGACCAGGTACCCCAGTAATGAGATATGACCATCAAACCCCAGGGATCGGAATTATTTTATGACTATGCCTTCCGGCAGATTATCGAGATCTTCGACCTGCAGAGCAGATGACATGCCCTTGGTCGAGCATTGGCTTATTGTGTCTAACCATAGGACAACTGACATGCTCCTGGTTTGACATGGATGCTACTTAACCAGTTAGAGCAGCTTACATGCCCCTAGTTGAGTACTGGCTCAGTGTGTCTAACCATAGGACAGTTGACATGCCCCTGGCTTGACATAAGTGGCCCTAACCGACGAGAGCAGCTTACATGCCCCTCGTTTAGGCAATGTCCACCTGATTCTCTTAGACTGAATGTCGTTGTCACATCTTAGCTGAGAGAACCAGATAGTACTCTGTGACACTTTTAGGATGACATTTGTGGAAAGAAATGCATGCATGTTGAATGATTTGTGGGATCTTATTGGTGCCCTCGGCATTGGGATGCTTATCTCCAAGTATACAAGGGAATGGTAACTCCAGACCTCACGAGACTCTATCCAAGCCTTTAGTTTTTTGGGTGGCTCTCTAGAAATGCGACACTGTGTTTTGGACTCCGTTCCAAACGCCACTAGACCATACCCCTGCTTTTTTATTTTATTCATTCTTTGTTCTTTCTCCCTCATAGGTATGTGGGTTCGCCCTATCCCTAGCTTGGAGGTGATAGGCACCTGGTCTATGGTGGGGAACTGCTACCAAAGGGCTGGCTAGGCCCTTTTAGAACATGTCTTCCAGGTATTCACCCTGACTCCTCTCCAAGATAAATTGGAGGGATAGAGCTACCTGTCATGCCTCTCTCTTTAGGGCTGACTTCTATCTACGACTTTTGTCTTCTTATTCTTTTATGCCCTTTCACAGATATATATTTTTGTTTTATTTCTCACGCTCTCACTCTCACCCCTAACATTTTATCTCCCTCTGGGAGGTGTAGGGTCCTTGAGTGGCTTGGATACCTCACCCAATTCATAATGAAAGGTGGCTCTCTCACTCCCTAGGTTCCTGAATAGTATCTACCTGAGGAGGTGCTACACATTCCCAACATTGGCAGGCTTATTCCACTGATCATCACTGGGCTAAGATCCATGCATGTGTTGATGCAAGCATACATCAGCCCCTATATGCATATATTGAATGGGGGGTTAGTATGTGCGGTGATGCAAAGCTACATGGATGTAGGAAGAACATGATTTCATGTATGCATGAAGGAAAGTGCTAGTGTCGCAGAGTGAGGACACACTGTTCATGATCACTGATAGTACTTTTTCAGGTAGCATGAATTAACCGGCTCTGACTGTTCGATGCAGTCCATGTGCTCAAGGATGACAACCCCTCCGAAATAGACTTGTTTGACCACGAATGGTCCACACTAGTTGGGCCTGAACTTGCCACAACTATCAGGGAGATGTATTGCTCTCAAGACCTGGTCCCCTGGCAAAAAGCATCTTGGTCTGACCTTCTTCTGATAAGCTTTGGCCCTACGCTTCTGATAGCATTGTGCATGATGCATAGCTTGCAATCGGTGCTCATCTATCAGGTTTAGTTGAACGAGGCGGTCCTCAATCCACTCCACCTCTTCCAGCTCTGCTTCTTTCAGGACTCTGAGTGATGGTATCTCCACTTCTATTGGTAGGACTGCTTCCATACCATACACTAGAGAATATGGAGTCGCCCCTGTTGAGGTCCGGACTGATGTTCTATAAGCCCACAAAGCATATGGGAGCTTGTCATGGCAGTCCTTATGTGTCTCCGCCATCTTTTTAAGAATCTTAGTTAGATTCTTATTAGCGGATTCTACCGCACCGTTCATCTGAGGACAGTACGGGGAGGACTTGTGATGCTTGATATTGAACTCCTGTAGGAAATCCTCAACCTTTTTGGCTGTGAAATTTATCCCACTATGGGAAATGATGGAATGCGGGACCCCGTACCAGGTGATAATGTTTTTTTGATGAACTTTTCTGTCACAGAGGCAGTCACTGTCTTGTAAGAAGCTACCTCCAACCATTTTGTAAAATAATCAATTGCTACTAAGATGTACTGATGTCCATTAGAAGCTGCTGGGTGGATAGCTCCGATGATGTCTATTCCCCAAGTTGAGAAAGGCCAGGGTGACGACATGCTGTGAAGTTGCTGCGGTGGTGCATGAATAAAATTGCCATGGACTTGACAATTATGACATCTTCGCACAAGCTGGCAGCAGTCCGTCTCCATGCTTGACCAGAAATAACCTTGTAGCATTATTTTCTTGGCTAATAATACTCCATTCATGTGAGGCCCGCATGTCCCGACATGCACTTGCAACATTACTGTATCGGCCTCCTTTTTATCAAGACACGCAAAAGCGTCTGATTGTAAGACATCCTGTACAAGTGACCCGCTCCATGCACATATTTCGAGGCCAGCTGGACCATGGTCTTTCTATCTACTACCAAGGCATTTGGATGATGAATCCCGTTCTCCAGGTAGGCTCTAATGTCATGATACCATGGGAGTCCTGCTGTGGAATCTACTTCTTCTATGCTTGTGCAGTGTGCCGACTGGTATGTGCAGGTTACTGACACTTTCATTGTGCCATCCTCCGGTATGGACAACCAGGATGCATGAGTGGCCAGTGCATATGCTTAAGCATTCTTGGCCCTGTTCATAAATGTTATACGTCCAATAGCAAAAGCCCCATGAATCCAAACGAAATCAACAAGTGGAATGAGGAGAAAATTCGAGTAGAAGAGGAGTTGTCCAGCCGCATGCCTAGAAACGAATTGTCACCAAGGAGAATAAATGCCAAGAGATCAATCACGCAAACACCCAAGGATTTAACGTGGTTCCCCTTGCTGGGTACTCCACAGATGGCTCTCTCAAAGGTGGGTTTCACTA
>JAMKQA010249916.1:0-15339 GCA_024699735.1 Posidonia australis | reverse complement strand
TTACTAATGTGATTAATGTTGTTGGATCTTTATGCAAGCGTCGTGATAAACTTCGTGAAAAGCAAGCACAAGAGATTTTTGATGCTCTACAGAGAGAAAAACTTTTAACAGGAAAGGGTTTGAATCAAGAAACTGGTATGAAACGTGTTGGTGAAACTCGTTGGAGTTCACACTATGGATCATTGATTAGCATGATTGTTATGTTTCCTTCAATACTTAGTGTTCTTGAAGATATTACAAGAAGATGGAATAAAGTCTGAACAAAGAATTGAAGCTCGTTCACTATTAAGACTATTGAAATCTTTTGATTTTGTCATTAGTCTGCACTTCATGAGAAATGTGTTGGCAATAACGCGTGTATTGTTCCAAGCTTTACAACGGAAAGAGCAAGTTATTGTAAATGCAGTGGGTCTAGTTACATGAGCAAAAAGACGTTTGCAGACAATGAGAGATGATGGATGGACTGATTTATTGAAAGAAGTCTCTACATTTGTGTTAAGTATGAAATTCTCATACCTGATATGAATGAAATATATATAGCTGAAGGACGATCAAGACGAAGAGTTTCACAAGTAACAAATCTTCATCATCATCGTGCTGAATTTTTTTATGTTGTTATAGATTTACAACTTCAAGAATTGAACAATCGTTTCACTGAAGTCAATACAGAGTTGCTTCTTTGTGTAGCATGTCTAGATCCAAGTAATTCATTCTCTGCTTATGACCGAAAGAAGTTGGCTCATCTAGTTGAATTTTATCCACGTGATTTCTCTAGATTCAACCGTGGAGTACTTCATGACGAGTTAAAAGCATACATTGATGAGATGCGTTTGATGAAAGATTTTTGTGAATTAGAAGGACTTGGTATCTTAGCAGAGAAAATGGTAGAGAATAAAAATGATATCTCATATTCTTTAGTTTATTTGCTACTCAACTTGACATTGACACTACCAGTTGCAACGGCATTAGTTAAGATATCTTTCTCTGCAATGGATATTGTAAAGAATCGATTGAGAAATCGAATAGAAGATGATTGGATGAATGATAATCTAGTAACTTATATTGAGAAAGATATATTTAATAGTGTTAGAAATGAAGCAATCATGCAACGTTTCCAAAAAATATATCCTCTTCGAAGACAATTGTAATTTTTTTCTTTTTTTTGAAATTTTTTTGAAATAGTATTTTTAAAAAAAATATGTTGATAAATTTTAAAGTTTACATATTATTTGATTATAATCATGAGATCAAAATTCTTTTTTCAGCTGATTTTATTTCCTATAACCCCCACAATAAAAAACTCCTGGCTCCGCCACTGTACCCCTCTCCCTCGCCTTCCTTCCTCCTCTTCCTCCTTCTCCTCCTCCTCCTCCTCCTCAGCTCAACACCCCCGCTACCTATAAAGATGCCAGTCCTCCGTTCCCGCGAAGTTCCCTTCCACCCCGTCCCCCACAAAACCCCCAGAAAGGGCAAACGAGCAACTCCCCCCTCTCCTCCTCCATCCCCCTCGATCAATCTTCACACTCCCTCTTCCGAGGACGTCTCCTCCAGGAATACCCCCATGTCTTCCTCCCTAGGGTTAGGGCTCGGGCGGCCACGGCGGAGCCTACGGCTGGCGGCGATGGGGGAGTTGGAACGGAAGGTGGACTGCATGGAGGAGGCGGGGGAGAGTGGGAGGAAGAGGAATAGGGTGGGTGAGGAGATTGGCGAGATTGATCTGAATTCGCCGGTGATGGATGTGGATGAGGAGGGGAAGAGTATGGTGGTGGAGAGTATTGGTGTGGGGTGGATTGGGGGGATATACACGAGGGAAGAGAAGGGGAAGGTGGTGGTTGAGGATGCGAGGATGGATGTCGATGGAGAGGGTATTCTCGCTGCGGAGAATGTCGGTGGTTCTTCTTTGTTTGGGGATGCGTTCGATGGTCCGCTGATGGATTGGGAAAAGATGGTACCTGTGGTGGATGCGGAGGCTGCTGCTGTTGCTGCTTCTCATAATGAGTTCGACCGTCGTCTTGCCAGAAAAAAAGAGGACAGAGCACGGGCCTTGGAGGCAGCTCCGAAGTTTGCTTTGTTTGCATCTGAAGAGAGTCCCGTGGATGAAATGGATGAAAGCAATATTGAGGATGGCGGACCGGTAGCCGAGGACTGGCCTGGGCCGTTTGCTACTGCGAAGAAGATTCTTAATGATCGTGAGGACGGGGTGTCATGTTGGTTCCCTGAAGTGAAGTCTTCACAGGTGGAAATTCATTGGACTCCTTCGGCGTGGCCGAAATTGTGTCGCGTGGCTCCGTCATTGATAAGCTTGAGCATGGATGTTTTTGCTGAGAATGCTGATGCAATTGAGTCTCTTGAAGGTATTCCGGATGAACTGCGCCACCAACTTAGTTTCCTTCTCTGCAGATCCAGGAAATTAGACTATCGTTTTCTGAGTCTTCTTGCAAGTGGGCGTCCGACTGAGATATGTGTGGGTGATTGTTCATGGGCAACTGAAGAAGGAATCAAGGAAATATTTTCCAACTGTAACATTGAAGAACTGGAGGTTGCTGCTCTTTTACCACTTGATAACCTTTGTTTATATCTTCCAAATTTTTTAATAGAGTAAAATCCTGGCATATAGTATTAAATTTGGCCCTTCGTATTTACACAAAATTATGGATTTTGTTATCATGCATTCACTTCACTAACTTTGACGAGTCCTGCTTCTGCTATCTGTTTCTCTATACTTCAAATTCTCTGAAAACGTAAAGAAGCTTCATATTGTTTCTTCAATACTAGTGATATTACATATCTTATAATAGTTTTACAGGGCAATTAGTTTGATAGTCATGTTGGTAGTAAGAATTGATTGTGGGGTACAAGTACAACCTATTGCTTTTCTAGAAAGATGGCCTAGATTTCGCTAGTTGAAGTGAGATCATGTAAATTTACTTTTTGCCTGAATGCCATTGTCATGTAGGTGTTACATTCATATTTTTCCCTTTGGATAAACAACAACAATCGGGACCCACTGAGTTGACACTTTTTTCTTTGTAACCAGGTGCTCAAACTTGACCTATCTGGGCGTTGTATGCCTGATTATGTACTGCACTCTACTTTGGCTCAGTCACCAAATAATTTGCCCAAACTAAATACAGTGTCCTTCTCTGGTAATTATCGTCTTTCAGATGATGGTCTGAACTCTCTTGTTTGTTCAGCACCTATGCTGCGTTCTGTAAATCTGAGCCATTGTTCCCTTCTCACCTCAACTGGAATAACTAGCCTAGCTGAAAAATTAGAAGCCGTGCTCAGGGAATTGATACTGGATAACTGTTCAAATGTTAATGCCTTGACAATTCTTCCAGCATTAAAGAAGCTAAAGAATTTGGAAAAGCTATCTCTATGCGGCATAGAATCTGTCAATTGCAAATTTGTCAGTGGTTTACTTTCCGTTCATGGTCCAAACATAAAGGCCCTTGGCTTTGCAGGTTGTCGGTGAGTATCTCATCTTATTTGTTTCAAGGAGACCTAGTGATGTAAATTTAGAGGTTGCATGTTTCAAAAGATCATTATTCTATATCTGCAACTTGCCACTAAATCATTTTATTCACCCTTCTGAATGCTCCTTTTATTTTGTATGCAGGAAAGTGTCTCTTAATTCAATTAAAGTTATTGGGCAAAACTGTCTCCAGCTATGTGAACTTGATCTTCGTAATTTGCACAAAGTGGACGATAATGCAATTAGATACCTTGCGAAGGCTTGCGTATCAATAAGAAAACTGAAGTTTCAGCACAGTGATTGCAGGTCTTTCTTTAATTTTCAGTGTCTCACACAGTGCATAATTTAAGTTTCTTTCTGGGAATCCTTGACAATATCTTGTTTTCGAAACTACTTGCATTTTCTCTTTGACCGCAAATTGCAAAAAAAATTCAGATCAATTGTTTTTTTCTTTTTTCTTTATGATTTTACCAAAGGCTTGTGTGATATTGCAAGTCTTACCACCCAGTTGAAATATTGTGAAAATTGTTCCTTCTCTAAGATGTTCTCATTCTAATTTACCCGGGATAATTATTGGAGTCAAACAACTTATGGTTCTTAGGATTAGTCTAATTGACAAACAAAATAGTTGGTGTGTTTTAGTATAAGTTAAATGACAAGTCTTGTATGTGACATTTCCATAATTATGCTATTGGCAGTGATGAAGCTGTTGCAGCATTCCTGGATGCATCTGGAAGATGCTTGCAAAAACTTTCACTAAAGCATTTCAAAAAGGTACAGGATTAAACCTGGTAAATCAAGACCACATGAGGCATTTCTTCTCTAGCCAATAAAAAATTGATGATATGTATCTTCTTATTTCATATTGATTTGCTGCTGAGCATAGAGCATCATATATGATGCGAATTCAGGTCTTGTATGAAGGCAATGTTTAAGATATTGGTTACTTATTTATTTCTTACATTATTCATTTTTATGTATTAACATGATATATACTAATTTATGTAGAAGTATCATCGTTTTTAGGATCTTTCTCACTAGTTCTCACCCTGTACTAAGGACCTTATATCACTTTGAGAAACATTTGTTAATTCTATCATTTTTTGAAGTTTGTGAATTCAAAGAAGGTATTGCTACATTCAATAATAAAATCCTGATTTATGCGTATGAAGTATAGTGTTATGATATAAGATCAACATACGTGGCTAATTGATATTATTATCCATGAAAAAAATTAGGTATTTCTGAAATGCAGATTTATATATAGCGTGGGAGAGTGTAGACATTAAAAACATAATCTGAGATCTATCTCCTTTCCTCATTGTCCAACCATTGGTTGAATTTAGTCAATGAGATATCTCATTAGGTCAAAATATAAGTTGTTTTGAGCCTTCGGGTAAGAACTCCATGCATGCAAAAACACATTCTCACCGAACATATTACTGTGACTGCAAACAAAATGCACTGAGCATGAAATCCACAATCTAAAGTATAGTTACATGCCTCAGATTGTGAAACCTTGTCACTTGAACCATAATCATGAAACTCACCGATCATAGGTAAGTTATGGTTTTACGAGTCCCTATATCTTATTTGTTGTTATTTATATTTTAACATGTGATCTTGCCCGTTCTGACTAAGAGGTATTTAATGTTGTGCCAGAATTATTTGGTCATTCGTCTTCATCTTGTAAATTGAACTTCTTTAAACGTCTATTCAATAACATAATCAAACAACATGTAGCATACTCTATATTGCTTTGTTGACTCGTTTGGATGGTATCAATTACAGCTGAGAGAAAAGTGAAATAGTGAAGAATTATTGATATTATTTAGATCTGATATGAGGTTTTAATCTTTTTAATAATAGCAGCTGTTGTGCGTCAATAATGTATCCATGCAACTCTTGGCCAATCTCTGTTTGACCAATCCTGATTGGACAGGTTGGACATGAAACTGCTGTAGCAATTTGCCGACGTTGTACTAGTCTACAGAATTTGGATCTTTCCTTCTGTCGCATGATGACCAATGAGGCACTGGGATTGATTGTGGACAGCTGCTCAAGCCTAAAGATTCTCAAACTATTTGGATGCACTCAGGTAATTGATCTTTATCTACGTTTGAAGGTCCTGATAGGTGATGACTGCAAATAATTGGACACTATGGCTTAGTCAAAATTTCATCTACTCTTTTGCTATCCTATTAAGACAATCAATCTCCTTAATATGCAAAAATTGGGACATCCAGTATGGGATTAACCGGCTGGATTTGTGACTACCTACATTTCTTTTTATTTTGATATTTGCTTTACATCCCTTGAAAAATCTGAGGGCTCTAAATCAATTAGTTGTTGATGACTTTGGATGCCTTTTCTGCAGGTGACAGAGCTATTTCTGAATGGGCATTCTAATCCTCATGTAGAAATCATTGGATTGCAAGGTTCAATATTAAAGCATTTGGACAACGAACCAGGTTACTATTGAATACCTCTGGTGGAAGTTTTTTTTTTCCCCTCTTGCCGATCCGAGGATTCCCAAACAATTTGGAATAACCTGCCCTGTGAAGTCAAGCGTGTATGTACCCCACAGGCGGTTATCTTTTTGTAGGTTGTTTTAGTTTGAGATCTCCTTTTCTACCTTTTTTTTGCACGTTGTTTCGAAGGATCAGAACTTATTGCACTGTAAATGAAGACAATGGTTTTTTGTATTTCAAATTAGATTCCAAGTTGACAGTCTCAAAGATCACAACTCATTATACAGAACTTTTTTCACATACATTGAACTAAAGAAAAGGGTTTTCCGATTAGATTCCAAACTTAAGATTTTATTAAAGGAGAAGAGAGAAATGTCTTTATCTGTATTATAATTATGTAATTACATGTATATATAGTAATTTAAAGTATCCGTCAACATAAATGGATATTTATATAATCACTTACCATTGAATTGCATATTAATAACTCCACTAATGTAAGTCTAACCTCTTCTTTAATTATACAAATCTATTGTGTCTAATTTGTTACAAAGAAACCGATACTAATCCATAGTTATGGCTTTAGTAAACATGTTTGTTAGTTGAATAGACGAGGAGGTAAAAGAAATAGTAATCAAGCCATCTAATACTGTATTCTTAACAAAATGACAGTCTATCTCAATATACGTTGTTCGTTCATGGAATAAAGAATTATTGGTAATATAGATTGTGGCCTGGTTGTCAGAGAGCATTGGCATGGGCCTCTTAAGCAAAAAATCAATTTCAGTATAAAAAGATCTAATCCACATCATCTCATACATTGTATGTGCTATAGTTTTATATTCTGCCTCAATACAGGATCTAGATGTAACATTTTGCCTTTTGATCCTCCAAATAACCAAGTTGTGTCTTACAAATGTGCAATATTCAAAAGTCAATTTCCTGTCTCCTCGATTCTCAGTAACTTTGAGATGACCATGATGTTTATAGTGTAGGCCTTTACCGAGAGCATTCTTCAAATAGGACCGAATTTGCAGAGGTACCTTTCAATGTACCTTCCTTGGTTGATGCATAAATTGACTGACTAATCCAACTACAAATGTGATGTTTGGGCGAGTCACAACAAGATAGATTAGTTTTTCAACAAGTCACCTATACGTTCTGCATCCTCAAGCGTACCAAAAGATGTGTCCCATTAATCTAAATTGGAATCAACTAGAGAGTTGGAAGGTTTGCTCAATCATGTTTGCCTCTTGTTGTAAGTTAAGCACATGTTTACTCTAAGACAGGACAACTCCATCCTTTGCGTATGCAATTTCAATCCACAGGAAGTATCTGAGTTTGTCCAGATCCTTTGTTATAAAGTGTTTCTTGAGAAATTCTCTACTCTCATCAATACCTGCTCTGTCATTGTCTGTCATTAAAATATCATCATCATCATATAATCAGGATGGCGCAACTAGTAGATCATCGTCTAACAAACACAGAATGATCAACATTGCACTTGTGGAAGCCAAACCGTACTACAACCTCACTAAATTTGTTAAATTAGGCACGAGGACTCTGCTTGAGGTCATAGATTGTCTTCTTCAACCTACACACATGCATCTCCTCCTGAGTAATATATCCCAAATGTTGCTCTATATGCATCTTCTTAAACAGATCACCATACAAAAAAATATTTTTAATATCAAGCTGGTATATGGGCTACCTTTGATTCATCGTAACATAGAATAGAATTCTATTCAGACATGCAACAGGTGAGAAGGTCTCAAAATAATTAATGCCATAAGTCTGAATGAAATCGTGTGTAACCAGTGAACCTTGTATCCAACTGTGCCTTTGGGTTTGTATTTTACAATGAAAACTCAATGGCCACTCACAATCATTACATTGCCTGGTGGAACAATAAGATCTCATGTCTCACGAGACTGTAAGACAGATATCTCTTTATCTATAGTTGCTCTCTATTTGAGGATTTGTGATGCTTTTTGATAATTCTTGGATATAGAAATAGATGATAGAAACAATGCAAAAGTTCAATACATAAGGTGCAATTTATCATAAGTTAAAAAATTATACAATAGATGTATAGTAGAGTAGGTACCTTTTCGGAAGGCTTTAGGGATATCAAACTTTAAAGATGTAGGTGAATTGGAAATAGCAGTGGAACTAGCTAAACCTACATTAGAAGAAGTCAAATGATTGGTACCTATCGACGTCTATACCTTCTACCATGGTCTCTTGACATATACTTGAATAGATTTGGCAACAGTTGTAGTGGTAGGCTGTGGAATCTAATCTACCGGTAGGAATAGTAACAAGGAGAGGTACAAAGAAGGTACTCATGGAAGTATAAAAAGGAACGCTTTCAAAGATTGTTACATCTGTAGAAACATAGTATTTTTTTTGCATTGAATCATATCATCGGTAACCTTTTTGAGTACAAAAATAGCCGACAAACATACAACGAAATAACCGTAGAAAAAGTTTGTCCATACTTGGACAAGCATCCTTGATAGAGCACAAACAGTCAAATTTTTTTGAAAGTAGAGAGAAAAGTGATTTTTGTGGAAATAAAAGACAATAAGGAATGTACCCATGAATAGATGAAGACATTCTATTGATTAGATGACATGCAATGAGAACTGTGTCTACCCACAACGATGGAGGTATCTTCATCTAAGCCACAAAGGTTCCAGTGACATTCAACAAGTGGCGACATCTACGTTCTGTTATATCATTTTGTTGAGATGTTATAGGACAAGAGATCTGATGGATAATTCTCTGTGCTTCACATAAAAGAGGAACATTACGTTGAATACATTCAAGGACATTATTAGTACGAAAAACACACAATTATTTACAAAATTGAGTTTTTATTTCATTGAAGAAATATAGATATTCAATTCAAAATTAATTGTCAATAAGTGAAGGAATTCATCTATATATAACCATAAGTTCTGTTCTCACTTTTTAAAATATAGGATTATTACAACACTTTTCTTCATTTGTAGTCTTTTTAATATCCAATAATTCTCTCTTTTGGACATGGATGAATATATGTGAACTTGGATTCGTTTGGATCTTTTTTTGACTCAGATACTATGTCAAAGGAGAAGAAAGAAAAGACTCCATTTCTATTACAATTGTCTAATTACATATATATAGTGATTTAAAATATTCATGGATATCTACATAACTACTAAATCGCACACTATTAACTCTAATGTAACTTTACAACGAAGAAAATACTTTTTTATATTTCAAAGGGTTTTCCAATTTGACGCTTTGGCCTGTTTTCATCTAATTCCAGTTTTTTCTCTCTAGAAGATTAGGCTAGATGAATATGGTAGGGTCCCTATTTATAAGATAATATATATCTATGATATTGTATATAAAATTGTAATATTCCTTTGAAAAATATGTATCAAATATAGTACTAAGTCTGAACTAGGAAGCTGGCTTTTGGAGTTTGGAACAACAGGTTTATGCTTCTCCTGTACAATGCACAATTTTAGTCGCAGAAAAAGACATGAGGATTCCCATCATTTCATGTGGCAAGCTCTAGTTAATTGAGTTGTTAAACTCCTGCTTATCGTAGTAGTACAGTCTATAGATAAACATATAAGAGGGAAAAGTGGCAATTCTTTCAGAGAAAATTGACACAGGAAGATCTAATTTTTTAATTTGTCTCGTTTTTTTTTCTAAAACTAATTTCAGAAAGAGGGATTACACATCAGACATTCTAATGTTTTTCTGATATAGTTTAAATCGATTATATGCATGAGATCTATAATATGATCAGAGGTACTTTTGAGTGAAATCTTAATTAGAAGTCTAAACAAATTTAAGAAGTGCACATACTCAAGTGGACATGATTTGAAGTAGAAACCATGAGAGTGAAATCTATGTCTTTTAATCTTTAATATGCAATGCACGTGCTGAACTGCCTTGCTTTCTGCAGATTAAGCTTAGGTTAAGATGAAATAGTCCCTTTGACTTCTCATTGAAAAGTAATAATTCCCTCCGTTCTGAGAAGGTTGATCAGAGAATTAGTGAAACGTCGGTTCTATTGACAGAAAACAAACTTCACAACCAGGATGAAATCCAACTTGGTTCTCGCAGGCAACAAAGGTTTCTCTAGTATAATGTCAAAGAAGAATGTTTCTCTTGTCTTTGTTGAGATATATATCTTCCAAACTTATGATTACAAAGAAAGTGGACATCCAGGAAGAGATTATAAGAAAATAAAAACTTCGCTCCTCCTCTTCCCTAGAGGAAAATTTTAAGTACAAGCAAGAAAGACGCCTTCCTGTTTCTTGTCATCACTCAAATCTAAATACACTGCAACCCAAGGTGAAGCACACATATTAGGGTCCAACAAATTAAGATTTTTCATTTAAAAAAAAAAGAAAAAAGATTGCATGATGACGAACTCTAGGAATTGATAGAAGACTTGAACTTGAGAACCAAACCAAGCACCAAGAGGAACGCAGTGATACCGAAGGAGGAGCCACCTACACGGTGTATCCAGTATGGATCGAACCTTACACATCTCCTGTCCAAGAAGTTGGCAAAGCTGATTGCTGCAATCAACGACACAAGCACTAGAGGCAGCAACAATGAGTCTGAGAACTTGCTGCTGATTTCATCCTCTGGATCGATCACCAGCTGCTGCTGCCGCTGCCGCCGGTCGATATACAATGGTGAAACCACTGCAAGGAGTCCCAAGGTGATGGCTGTCAGCCTCTTGGTGTAAGTGGGCCTGCTCTCCATCTTTCTTGCTGCCAAGAAGAATTCGAGTTCTCTTTCCTTCTCACTGAGAATTTATGCCATCGGAGAGAACCAACTCTCCTGTGATTAGTTTATGGTGCCATTCCATGTCGATGACAAATATTGTGAGGCTTCATATGCAAGATGGAACAAAGAATAGATTTGGTGGGAGTAAAGGAGAAGATTCATCTTTCCATGAGTTCAGTGCTTTAGTGATTGATGGAATCTGATGCTTTGAATGAGTGGGTGGTTGAATTGAGCTGACAATCATGCAGCGGATCACATCAGCTTACTACTAAAGTACAACACCTATTGTCTCATCCCAACATAAAAAAAAAAATGAGAGATCTCTGTGGATCACATATACAATGGTTAATCAAAATCTTAGGAAACCAGTGGGTTCTGTACTTTTGTTTGGAGAGAGAGAGAGAGAGAGAGAGAGAGAGATCAAAACCTAATCATCTATTCAACCCACTTCAGGATAGGCATGAAAGTGCCTTTACGACCTTCCCATGATAAAGCAAAAACTTTTTGACATAATTGTTGTTGGAATAATTTTAAGATTGAACTTGTGAATAATTTTACATTAGAACTTGTGAAGATTCAACAGAGATGTTTTACTGCAGTTTGTCAACCAAAATTGGCTACCCCTGTGATTACAGTCATCACCGATCATCAAGTTATGAATGAAAATGTTACGAGAAGATCGTGTTCCCTCGGTATTCCCAATGTCAAGTCAGTTCTGCTCGCAGAAAGAAACAAGGAGGCGATGTTTTATGCTTTAATAACACACCCTTGACAAGAAACAGCGACAACGACACCAGTCATGATGTCGAGTATCCATTTGCCATGATTTCACACTGTTGTTGCAGCCGCATTTGCTGCTTCGACGAATAGCAAGGTTCTGCGTCCAACCACGATATCAACGTCTTATCGAATTTCCCCTCCGAGAACGTCGGCGTCGCCGGTGATGAAATGGGTCCGTTCCAAACGGCCGAAGCTGGTGCAGTTCCCTCCATCATCGTCCAAGAATGGATTTCTGTTCCCCACATGACAACGACTGGTCCCCGTTGCCTGGCACTCGATAGCGCCGGTGGCAGGCGTGGCCTCAAGCACCCTGGAGAAGCCATAGTTCCTCTCACTCGACATGCCGCTTGTGCTCTCCGCAAGCACGAGCTCCCAATCGTTGGAACAAGAAGCTGTGGAGGCCTCGGGGTAGTCGTCGAACGCCACCAAATCCGGAACCACACGGTTCTTGTTGCCATCGTCTCCTAATTCCCTTACACCGCTGTTCTCCAATGCCGTGTAATTGCTTGGTTCGATCGGTTGCTTCCTCTCGGAATTCTGCAAACCACCTTCGGTAGATTCATCGAACAGCATAAAATCATACACCAAACCGTTCTCCCGATTCGACCCATGTCGGGGAGAATTCTCTTGATTTGCTTTCAAATCTTCATCGAACTCCTCACCAAGGGAAACCAAATCAGGAAGGTTGCGACTTCCCTGACCACCACCACCGGCAGATTCGTTGCCTTCTTTGGATTCATTCGACTCCGACGATACCGTCTTCTTCCCCATCTTCAGACCAACCCTGTCCTTTCTAGGAGTCCCCATGTCTTTCTCAGACTTGATGATGAAATCACTCAGAGTCGCAAGGAGCTCGTCGGAAATCTTCTGGACCTCGGGGTACTCCGGCCTCCTCCCAACTGCCATCGCCCTGCAAGCGTCGTAGAAGCCTTCGAGCTCCCTGAATTGCCTTGCGGCCCTCAAACATGTCTGGTACGCGCTAACACACGTTTGCCTCTGCAACCGGAAGAAGCTATCGAGCAACAGCGCGAGCCCGTCCGACACGTCTTTGTAGAGGACGAAGCTTTCCCCGACGACGAGGTAGAAGGAGACGTGCACGAGCATGTTGTTCTTCGCCAGACCAGTGGGTCTCGTTGCAATCGCCCGGGATAGCAGCCGTTGCCAGTGGGCAATCCGATCGAGAATCGCCGGTGGTTTCAGGTCGGACACTGGGTTTGGGCCCGTCAATGGCCGGCGGTTTTGGAGCTTCCCCCGGAGAAAGCAACTAAGACGTTCTTGGAGGTAGAGCGCGAACATGCGGTTGAAAGCCGCGTAGTCCCTTTGGTTGCCCCCCGCAGATTCTTCATGGAAGCCAGAGAGGTCGAAGAGGTGCGTGGCGGAGACGGCCTCGCGGGGGAAATAGGGGCCGCCCTCACGGAGGCAGAGGTAGATGAGGTGGAGGCACTTGAGGGCAACGGTCCAATTGTGGGTCCGCTCGATGCGGCGGGAGATGGCGTGAACGCAGGCGGCAGCGGTGGCGTGGGTGGAAGACGTAAGATGGACAAGATCGGAAATGAGGCGGTCGTCGACGGGAACCTCGCCGTGGGTGGTAGATTTGAGGACTACAAGATCAAGGTGGGAAGAGAGAGAGCGGGTTGCAGTTTTCGAGACCATGGCCAGGCCTATGCTCGTCTGATCCTTCACCGTGCCAATCGCCTTCTTGAGTTTGCTCGGCATGACGGTGGCGACGGTGGTCGTCGCGAAATGGTTCCAACCGTTTCTTCGGTGGAGAGAGATAAATAGATTAGTGTGATACCACAAGTCCTTTGGGAAATAAATTTGTGTGGACCATGTCAAAAGATGGTCAGAGGGAGGTCAGAAAGCCATGCTGGAATTATTAGGACCTTAACTATCTATTACTGTCATTTGGATTCGGTTTTTATTTCTAGAATTTCTGGATGAGTTTTTCATGCAATTTTTTTTGTTATTTTTCAGGAATTTACGTTAATTATTTCTTATCACACTAACGGAGAAAAGAAACACAAGGTGATCGGTCGCAGAAGTACGAAGGTTCCTTTGTCTCCACTGGCCTAGCAGAGCTTCAAATAGATTTCATTTTAAAAGGCAAATCCGATGATATGATGATGCACAGGTCCTCTGGACGGGCAATTAATTGCATTTTTCTTGTGTTTACTGTGGATACGAACAACCGTGGAAGGAAGAAATCGCCCCCATATGATGGCATTTGCTCAGGTGGTAAGTTATTTATGTTGCACTAGAAATGGGGAGAGAGAGAGAGAGAAAGAAATAGAGAAAAATAAAGAATATATCATTAAAGAGGGGTTTGTGCATCCAGAAAGTAAAGGAAATGATTTTACAGGAATTCTATTTCCTGTTGACCACACAAAATAAAGGTGTTTGTGCACCAAACCAGAAATGATTTTAACGGAAACTGGATTCTTTTACTTTCCAAGGTATATAATAACCAAATCTACCCATTTCCCACCCCCCCTGGGTGGAATTTCAGCGGATTCGCTCCTCTCCCAAATCTATCCATTTCCTGTGCCCTATTCCACCGACGCAGCGCCAGTGCCACCTCTGTCCGACGCAGCGCCAGTGCCGTTCCCCCCCTTCGACGCAGCGTCGTTCCCCCTCGTCGACGTAGTGCCGTCCGACGCTATCCCACCGACGCAGCGCCAGTGCCACCTCTGTCCGACGCAACGCTAGTGCCACCTCTGTCCAACGCAACGCCAGTGCCACCTCTGTCCGACGCAGCGCCAGTGCAACCTCTGTTCGACGTAGTGCCAGTGCCCCTCCGACGCAGCGTCGTTCCCCCTCGTCGACGCAGTGCCGTCGACGCAGCGTCGTTCGACGACGCAGTGCCGTTCCCCCCCGTCCGACGCAGTGCCCGTCGACGCAGTGCCGTTCCCCCCCTCCGACGCAGCGTTGTCCGACGACGCAGTGCCCTTCCCCCGTCGACGCAGTACCCTATCATTTGGTGAATATTTTTGTGCCTTTTTTTTGTGTGCCTTCTATTCATTTGCTTATGTATGCTCATGGCTTGCATATTTTTTTATTTTTTAGCTATTTGTCAGCCAAAATCTGCGAATTTACTTTCTATATGGTTCCTGTCTTTGGTAGTGAAATTGATGCTAATTTGGAATTAGAATGCTCTGTATCTGAATTTTACCTTCTGCAAACTGATTGTTTGCTGGTTGTGTATCAGTGTATGTAAATACCATATAGATATACCAGTATGAAATAAACTTGTTCCTTCATTCTGCACAAATTATTACAAGGTTACTCTTTTTTCTGGCGATGCACATGGATTGACCAAGTATTATATTGATCCATGGATTGACCAAGTATTATATTGATCCATTTACTACAAGAGTGCAAGTTGATGCTTAATTACTGTCTCAAAGGAGCAACAGGAACCTCTGCATCTGGACTGGTAAAGGGTAATTTCATTTATTAATTACAAAGTAGTAGGAGTCAATCTGCTTGACTTATCCTTTAAAAAAAAATCTGCTTGAGTTTAGAGTAGGGGTTCGTTAAATCTCACTTTCCCTTTTGGTTCCTGGAAAAATTATTTATCAGTTACCATTATATGCCATATAAAATATGGTGACTTCTAAATATGATTCTGGATTGATATGATGTTGTTGTAGTGGTTTTCTATGAAATGTTTTCATTATTTTTTAACATGATTATTGTTTTACATATATATGTTTATTTTAATTGTATACTTCTCTTCTTGGAACTAGATATGGTTAAAGAGAATAAGAAAAAGATTGAAGGAGGAAGAAGTTATACAAGTTGGAGTATAAA
>JAMKQA010249904.1:0-10582 GCA_024699735.1 Posidonia australis | reverse complement strand
GGGAGGCACGGGCTGCCGTCCGTTGCGTCACGGGGGAAGAGGAGGAAGAAGAAGAAGACAGGGGTATGGGCGGAAGACAGGGGCTTGCGTAGGAAAGGTAAAAGAAAAGAAAAGAGAAAGAAATGGCACGCAAACCGAGGCAGCTGTGCATCCTCCAACCAGACTCAAAATTGGTCCCAGATTGCAATCAGATGCACAGAAAACCACACACAACAACACACAACCCTGAAACAGCAGGTTATCCATTAATAAACCATTAAGCACAAAATCACCAATAATACATGGTTTATTAAATACAAATGGATAACCGGGCCTAGATGTTACACAAATGTAATGGAACACCAGGATCCGTCCCATTCGAACGAGCTGTGGATAGGAAAATCTCAAATGTAAAGGAATGCCAGGATCAGTCCCATTGGAATGAACAGCGGATAGGAGTATCTCAAATGTAAAAGAACACCAGGATCCATCCCAATGGAACGAACCATGGAAAGGAGAATCTCAAATGTAAGGGACAAGCAAGATCCGTCCCAATGGAGCGAACAGTGCATAAGAAAATCTCAAATGTAAAATTACTCCAGGATCCGTCCCATTAAAACAAACCATGGATAGGAAATTCTCAAATGTAAAAGAACACCAGGATCCGTCCCATTGGAATGAACCATGGATGGGAACTTTTCAAATGTAAGGGAACACCAGGATCTGTCCCATTGGAACGAATTGCAGATGGAAAAATTTCAAATGTAACGGAACACCAGGATCCGTCCCATTGGAACGAGCCGTGGATAGGGAAAACTCAAATGTAATGGAACACCAGGTTTCGTCCCATTGGAACGAACCGTGGATAGGAAAATCTCTAATGTGAAGGAACACAAGGATCCGTCCCATTGGAACGAACCGTTGATGGGAAAATCTCAAATGTAAAGGAACACTAGGATCCGTCCCATTGTAACGAACCGTGGATGGGAAAATCTCAAATGTAAAGGAACACCAGGATCCGACCCATTGGAACGAGCTGTGGATGGGAAAATTTAAATGTAAAAGGAACACCAGGATTTGTCCCATTGGAACAAACCATCGATAGGAAAATATTAAACGTAAAGGAACACCAAGATCCGTCCCATTGGAATAAACCGAGGATAGGAAAATTTCAAATGAAAAGGAACACTAGGATCCATCCCATTGGAATGAACAATGGTTAGGAAAATCTAAAACGTAAAGGAAGACCAGGATCCGTTCCATTAGAAAGAACCGTGGATGGGAAAATTCAAATGTAAATGGTACCCAAGGATCCGTCCCATCGGAACGAACCGTGGTTCGAAAAATTCAAATGTAAAAGGTACAACAGGATCCGTCCCATTGGATCGAACCATGGATGGGAAAATCTCAAATGTAAAGCAGCACTAGGATCTGTCCCATTGGAACGAACCGTGTATAGGAAAATCGAAAACGTAAAGGAACACTAGGATTCGTCCCCATTAAAACTAACGGGTGATGGGCAAATTTCAATTGTAAATGGAACACCAAGATCCGAACCTTTGGAACGAATCGTGGATCGGAATATCTCTATTGTAAAAGAACACTAGGATCTGCCCCATTGGAACGAACCGTGGATGGGAAAATTTCAAATGTAATGGAACACCTGGATCCGTCCCATTGGAACGTACCGTGGATGGAAAAATCTCAAATGTAAAGGAACACAAGGATCCGTCCCATTGGAACGAACCGTGGATAATTAAAACTTAAATGTAATGGAACACCAGGATCCGTCCAATTGGAACGAACCGTGGATAGGAAAATCTCAAATGTAAAGGAACACCAGGACTTGTCCCATTGGAACGAACCGTTGATGGAAAATTCTCAAATGTAAAGGAACACCAGGATCCTTCCCATTGGAACAAACAGTGGATAGGAAAATCTCAAATGTAATGGAACACTAGTATCCATTCCATTGGAACAAACCGTGGATAGGAAAATCTCAAATGTAATGGAACACCAGGATGCGTCCATTCGAACGAGCTGTGGATAGGAAAATCTCAAATGTAAAGGAACACCATGATCCGTCCCATTGGAACGATCCGTGGATAAGAAAATCACAAATATAACGGAACACTAGGATCCGTCTTATTGGAACGAATCGGGGATGGGAAAATTTCAATTGTAAAAGGAACACCAAGATTAGTCCCATTGGAACGAACCGTGGATCGAAAATCTCAAACGTAAAAGAACACCTAGATGCGTCCCATTTGAAAGAATCGTGGATGGGAAAATTTAAATGTAAAAGGTACACCAGGATCCGTCCCATTGGAACGAACCATGGATGGGAATATCTCTAATGTAAAGGAACACCAAGATTCGTGCCATTTGAAAGAATCGTGGATGGGAAAATTCTATTGTAAAAGGTACACAAGGATCCGTCCCAATGGAACGAACCATGGATTGGAAAATCTCAAATGTAATGGAACACTTGGATCCATGACATTGGAACTCGTGGATAGGAAAATCTCAAATGTAAATGAACACCAGGATCCGTCCCATTGGAACGAACCGTGGATAGGAAAATCTCAATTGTAAGGGAACACTAGGATTCGTCCCATTGGAACGAACCGTGGATAGGAAAATCTCAAATGCAAATGAACACCAGCATCCGTGCCATTGGAAAGAACCGTGGATAGGCAAATCTCAAATGTGAAGGAACACTTGGATCCGTCTCAATGGAACGAATTGGGGATGGAAATTTTCATTTGTAAAAGGTACACCACGATCCGTCCCATTGGAACAAACCGTGGATCGGAAAATCTCAAAAATAAAGGAACACTAGGATCTGTCCCATTGGAAAGAATCGTAGATGGGAAAATTCTATTGTGAAAGGTACACAAGGATCCGTCCCATTGGAACCAACCATGGATGGGAAAATCTCTAATGTAAAGGAACACCAGGATCCGTGCCATTGGAAAGAATCGTGGATGGGAAAATTCTAATGGAAATGGTACAGAAGTATCCATCCCATTGGAACGAACCATGGATGGGAAATCTCAAATGTAAAGGAACACCAGGATTCGTGCCATTGGAACGAACCGTGGATAGGAAAATCTCAAATGTAAAGGAACACCAGGATCCGTCCCTTTGGAATGATTCGTGGTTAGGAAAATCACAAATATGAAGGAACACTAGGTTCCGTCTCATTGGAACGAATCCGGAATGGGAAAATTTCGTTTGTAAATGGGACACCAAGATCTGTCCCATTGTAACGAACCATGGATCCAAAATCTCAAACGTAAAGGAACAACTGTATCTGTCCCATTGGAAGGAATTGTGGATAGGAAAATCACAAATGTACTGGAACACCAGGATCAGTCCCATTGGAATGAACCGTGGATAGGAATATCTCAAATGTAAAAGAACACCAGGATCCGTCCCTTTGTAACGAACCGTGGATAGGAAAATCTCAAATGTAAAGGAACACCTGGATCCGTCCCAATGGAACAAACCGTGGATAGGTGATTCTCAAATGTAAAGGAACAGCAAGCTCCATCCCATTAGAACGAAACGAGGATGGGAAAATTTCAAATGTAATGGAATACCCGGATCCGTTTCATTGGAGCGAACAGCGCATAAGAAAATCCCAAATGTAAAAGAACACCTGCATCTGTCCAATTGGAACAAACCTTGGATAGGAAAATTCAAATGTAAAAGGAACACCAGGATCTGCCCCACTGGAACTTACCGAGCATAGGAAAATCTCAAATTTAATGGAACACAAGTATCCGTCCCATTGGAACGAACCGTGGATGGGAAAATCTCAATTGTAAAGGAACACTAGGATCCGTCCCATGGGAACGAATAGTGGATGGGAAAATCTCTAATGTAGAAGAACACTAGGATCCGTCCCATTGAAACAAACCACGGATAGGAAATTCTCAAATGTAAAAGAACACCAGGATCCGTCCCATTGGAACGAACCGTGGATGGGAACATTTCAAATATAAAGGAACACCAAGATCCGTCCCATTGGAACGAACTACAGATGGAAAGATCTCAAATGTAATGGAACACCAGGATCCGTCCCATTCGAACAGACCGTGGATAGGGAAAACTCAAATGTAATGGAACACCAGGATTCGACCCATTGGAACAAACCGTGGATAGGAAAATCTCAAATGTAAAGGAACACCTGGATTCGTCCCATTGGAACGAACCATTGATGGGAAAATCTCAAATGTAATGGAAAACAAGGATCCGTCCCATTGGAGCAAACAGTGGATTGGAAAGTCTCAAATGTAATGGAACATTTGAATCCATCCCATTGGAACAAACCGTGGATAGGAAAATCTCAATTGTAAAGGAACACCAGGAACCGTCCCATTGGAACGAACCGTGGATAGGAAAATATCAAATGTAAAGGTACACTAGGATCCATCTCATTGGAATGACTGGGGGATTGGAAAATTTCAAATGTAAAAGGAGCACCTAGATCGGTCCCATTGGAATGAACCGTGGATCGGAAAATCACAAATGTAACGGAACACTAGGATCAGTCCCATTGGAAAGAATCGTGGATGGGAAAATTCTAATGTAAAAGGAACACCAGGATCCGTCCCATTGGAACGAACCATGGATGGGAAAATCTTAAATGTAATGGAACACCAGGATTCGTGCCATTGGAAAGATTCGTCGATAGGAAAATCTCTAATGTAAAAGAACACCATGATCCGTCCTATTGGAATGTACCATAGATAGGAAAATCTCGAACGTAAAAGTACACCTGGATCTGTCCGAATGGAACGAACCATGGATGGAAAAATTTCAAATGTAAAAGGAACACCAGGATTCGTGCCATTGTAACAAACTGTGGATGGGGAAATCTCAAATGTAATGGAACACCAGGATACGTCCCATCGGAACGAACCGTGGACGGGAAAATTTCAAATGTAAAAGAACACCAAGATCCGTCACATTGGAACGAACCGTGGATAGGAAAATCTCAAATGTAAATGAACACCAGGATTCGTCCCATTGCAATGAGTTGTGAATGGGAAAATTTCGTTTGTAAATGGGACACCAAGATCTGTCCCATTGTAACGAACCATGGATCCAAAATCTCAAACGTAAAGGAACACCTGGATCCGTCCCATTGGAAGGAATTGTGGATAGGAAAATCTCAATGGTAGCTGAATACCAGGATCCATGCCATTGGAAAGAAACGTAGATTGGAAAATCTCATTTGTAAAAGAACACCAGGATCCATCCCATTGGAATGAACCGTGGATAGCGGAATCTCAAACGCAAAAGAACACCTGGATCCGTCCCATTGGTACGAAACATGGTAGGAAAAATTTCAAATGTAAAAGAACACCTGGATCCGTTCCATTGGAAAGAAGGGTGGATGGGAAAAACTCAAATGTAAAGGAACACTAGTATCCGTCCCATTGGAATGAACCGTGGATGAGAAAATCTCAATTGTAATGGAACACCAGGATCCGTCCCATTCGAACGAGCTGTGGATAGGAAAAACTCAAATGTAAAGGAACACCAGGATCCGTCCCATTGGAACGAATCGTAGATAGGAAAATCTCAAATATAAAGGAACACTAGAATCCGTCTCATTGGAACAAATCGGGGAAGGGAAAATTTCAATTGTAAAAGGAACACCAAGATCCGTCCCATTGGAACGAACCGTGGATCAAAAAATCTCAATTGTAATGGAACACCAGGATGTGTCCCTTTTGAAAGAATCGTGGATGGGAAAATTCTAATGTAAAAGGTACACTAGGATCCGTCCCATTGGAACGAACCATGGAAGGGAAAATATCAAATGTAAAGGAACACCAGGATCCGTGCCATCGGAATGAATCGTGCATGGGAAAATTCTAATGTAAAAGGTACACAAGGATCCGTCCCATTGGAACGAACCATGAATGGGAAATTCTCAAATATAAAGGAACACCAAGATCCGTTCCATTGGAACGAACCGTGGATAGGAAAATCTCAAATGTAAAGGAACACTAGGATCGGTCTCATTGGAACGAATCGGGGATGGAAATTTTCAATTGTAAAAGGTGCACGAAGATCCATCCCAAAGGAACAAACAATGGATCGGAAAATCTCAAATATAAAGGAACACCAGGATCCGTCCCATTGGAAGGAATCGTAGATGGGAAAATTCTATTGTAAAAGGTACACAAAGATCCGTCCCATTGGAACCAACCATGGATGGGAAAATCTCTAATGTAAAGGAACACCAAGATCCGTGCCATTGGAATGAATCGTGGATGGGAAAATTCTAATGTAAAAGGTACACAAGGATCCGTCCCATTGGAACGAACCATGGATGGGAAAATCTCAAATGTAAAGGAGCACCAGGATCCGTGCCATTGGAACGAACCATGGATAGGAAAATCTCAAATATAAAGGAACGCCAGGATTCGTCCCATTGGAACGATCGATGGATAGGAAAATCACAAATATAAAGGAACACTCGGATTTGTCTCATTGGAACGAATCTGGGATGGGAAAATTTCAATTGTAAAAGCGACACCAAGATCCGTCCCATTGGAACGAACCGTGGATCCAAAATCTCAAACGTAAAGGAGCACCTGGATGCATCCCATTTGAAAGAATCGTGTATGGGAAAATTCTAATGTGAAAGGTACACCAGGATCTGTCCCATTGGAACGAACCATTGATGGGAAAATCTCAAATCTAAAGGAACTCCAGGATCCCAGCCATTGGAAAGAATAGTGGATGGGAAAATTCTAATGTAAAAGGTACACAAGGATCCATCCCATTGGAACGTACCATGGATGGGAAATTCTCAAATGTAATGGAACACTAGGATCCGTGCCATTGGAACGAACCGTGGATAGGAAACTCTCAAATGTAAAGGAACTCCAGGATCCATCCCATTGGAACGATCCGTGGATAGGAAAATCAAGAATATAAAGGAACAATTCGATCCGTCTCATTGTAATGATATGGGATGGGAATATTTCAATTGTAAAAGGAACACCATGATCCGTCCCATTGGAACGAACCGTGGATCGAAAATCTCAAACGTAATGGAACACTTGGATGCGTCCTATTTGAAAGAATCGTGGATGGGAAAATTCTAATGTAAAAGGAACAACTAGATCCGTCCCGTTGGAACGAACAATGGATGGGAAAATCTCAACTGTAAAGGAACACCAGGATCCGTGCCATTGGAAAGAATCGTGGATGGGTAAATTCTAATGTAAATGTTACACAAGGATCTGTCCCATTGGAACGAACCCAGGAATGGATAATCTCAAATGTAAAGGAACACCAGGATCCATGCCATTGGAATGAACCGTGGATAGGAGAATCTCAAATGTAATGGAACACAAGGATCCGTCCCATTGGAGCAAACCATGGATAGGAAAATCTCAAATGTAAAAGAACACTAGGATCTGTCCCAGTGGAATGAATCGGGGATAGAAATCCGTCCCATTGGAACGAACCGTGGATCAGAAAATATCAAATGTAATGGAACACCAGGATCCGACCCATTGGAACGAATTGTGGATGGGAAAATTCAAATGTCAATGGTTCACTTAGATCCGTCCCATTGGAACCAACCATGGATGGGAAATTCTTTATTGTAACGGAACACCAAGATCCGTGCCATTGGAAAGAATTGTGGATGGGAAAATTCTAATGTAAACGGTACACAAGGATCCGTCCCATTGGAACGAACCATGGATGGGAAAATCTCAAATGTAAAGGAACACCAGGATCCGTGCCATTGGAACGAACCGTGGATAGGAAAATCTCAAATGTAATGGAACACCTGGATCCGTCCCATTGGAACGATCCGTGGATAGGAAAATCACAAATGTAAAGGAACACTAGGATCCGTCTCATTGTAATGAATCAAGGATGGGGAAATTTCAATTGTAAAGGGAACACCATGATCCATCCCATTGGATCGAACCGTGGATCGAAAATCTCAAACATAAAGGAACACCTGGATGCGTTCCATTTGAAAGAATCGTGGATGGGAAAATTCTAATGCAAAAGGTACACCTGGATCCGTCCTAATGGAACGAACAAAGGTTGGGAAAATCTCAAATATAAAGAAACACCAGGATCCGTGCCATTAGAAAGAATCAATGATGGGAAAATTCAAATGTAAAAGGTACACAAGGATCCGTCCCAATGGAAAGAACCATGGATGAGAAAATCTCAAATGTAAAGTAACTCCTGGATCTGTCCCATTGGAACGAACCGTGGTTCGAAAAATTCAAATGTAAAAGGTACAACAAGATCCATCCCATCGAAACGAACCGTGGTTGGGAAAATCTCAAATGTAAAGCAGCACCAGGATCCGTCTCATTGGAACGAACCATGTATAGGAAAATCCCAAATGTAAAGGAACACCAGGATCCGTCCCATTTGAACTAACGGGGGATGGGCAAATTTCAATTGTAAATGGAACACCAAGATCCGTCCCATTGGAACGAACCGTTGATCGGAAAATCTCAATTGTAATGGAACACCAGGATCCGTCCCATTGGAACGAATAGTGGATGGGAAAATTCAAATGTCATTGGTTCACTTGGATCCGTCCCATTGGAACGAACCATGGATGGGAAAATCTCTATTGTAACGGAACACCAGGATCCGTCCCATTGGAATGAACCGTGGATTGGAAAATCTCAAATGTAAAAGAACACCAGGATCTGTCCCATTGGAACGAACCATGGATTGAAAATTTCAAATGTAATAGGAGCACCAGTATCCGTCCCATTGGAACGAACTGTTGATGCGAAAATCTCAAATGTAAAGGAACACTAGGATCCGTCCCATTGTAATGAACCATGGATAGGAAAATCTCAAATGTAAAGAAACACCAGCATCCGCCCCATTGGAACGAACCGTGGATGGGAAAATTCAAATGTAAAGGAACACTAGGATCCGTCCCATTGGAACGAACTGTGGTGAGGAAAATCTCTATTGTAAAACAACACTAGGATCCGTCCCATTGGAACGAACCGTGGATGGGAAAATTTCAAATGTAATGGAACACCTAGATCCGTCCCATTGGAACGTACAGTGGATGCAAAAATCTCAAATGTAAAGGAACACCAGGATCCGTCCCGTTGGAGTGAACCGTGGATACGAAGAACATAAATGTAATGGAACACCAGGATCCATCCCATTGGAACAAATCGTGGATAGGAAAATCTCAAATGTAACGGAACACTTAGATCCGTGCCATTAGAGAGAACCGTGGACAGGAAAATCTCAAAAGTAGAGGAACATCAGGATCCGTCCCATTGGAACGATCCGTGGATAGGAAAAACACAAATATAAAGGAACACTAGGATCCGTCTCATTGTAACAAATCAGGGATGGGAAAATTTCAATTGTAAAAGGAACACCATGATCCGTCCCATTGGAACAAACCGTGGATCGAAGATCTCAAACGTAAATGAACCCTTGGATGCATCCCATTTGATAGAATTGTGGATGGGAAAATTCTAATGAAAAAGGTACACAAGGATCCGACCCATTGGAATGAACCATGGATGGGAAATTCTCAAATGTAAAGGAACAACAGGATCCGTGCCATTGGAACGAACCGTGGATAGGAAAATATCAAATGTAAAGCAACACTAGGATCGGTCTCATTGGAACGAATCGAGGATGGAAATTTTCAATTGTAATTGGTGCACCAGTATCCGTCCCAATGGAACAAACCGTGGATTAGAAATTCTCAAATATTAGGAACTCCAGGATCCGTCCCATTGGAAGGAATCGTAGATGGGAAAATTCTATTGTAAACGGTACACAAGGATCCGTCCCATAGGAACGAACCATGGATGGGAAAATTCTATTGTAAATGGTACACAAGGATCCGTCTCATTGAAACGATATGGGATGGGAAAATTTCAATTGTAAAAAGAACACCATGATCCGTCCCATTGGAAAGAACCGTGGATCGAAAATCTCAAACGTAAAGGAACACCTAGATGCGTCCTATTTGAAAGAATCGTCGATGGGAAAATTCTAATGTAAAAGGAACACCTGGATCCGTCTCATTGGAACGAACAATGGATGGGAAAATCTCAACTATAAAGCAACACCAGGATCCGTGCCATTGGAAAGAATCGTGGATGGGAAAATTCTAATGTAAATGGTACACAAGGATCCGTCCCATTGGAATGAAGTAGGGATGGGAAAATCTCAAATGTAAAGGAACACTAGGATCCGTGCCATTGGAACGAACCGTGGATAGGAAAATCTCAAAGGTAAAGGAACACTAGGATCCGTCCCATTGGAACGAACCGTGGATAGGAAAATCTCAAATGTAAATTGTTGTAAATTTGTCTTGAATTATGTTTTTGTTTCAGGGTTGTTTGGTCATTTGACCATTTGGGAGCTCTAGTATTTAAGTAGGCTAAGGCACAGATTATGTAACCTTTTTGTCATTTGTGTAACCCAAATTTTGACTCCCATTGAATAGAGAGAACACCTCCCTCTTCTCTCCAGATCTAGGGTTTCATGTGAGGTTCATCTGTGGAGGATTGGATGCTTGGATTTGGGCATTGTATTTGATTTC
>JAMKQA010249895.1:0-13929 GCA_024699735.1 Posidonia australis | reverse complement strand
ATCATGGGTATATGGTTGAAAATACTTGCATGTGATTCTAATGCATAATAGATGAGTGGGTGAACTTAGCAACCATTTGCATATGATGGATACATAAAAAACATATTTACTGCATATTTCCTAGCATGCATGTGCATGAATCATGGTTTCTTGTATAAATGAAAAGCAACTCATAGAAATTACAAGGTGCATATTCTTTATCATACAGATTTACATATTGAGCATCTTGCACAGGAAATAAACAGTCTTATCATAAAACTCTTATATAAACAGCAAAAATTCAGATTTATGTGTGCAATTCAAGGCATGCCTATTTGGTGTAAGAACTGAGATTAAAGAAAGTAAAAGAAAGGAGAACCTACCTTGTCCAAGGTGTTCCTTCTTAGAAGACCAAAGATAATATGATCCTTGTTGCTTTAGAAGGACTGGAAATGCTTCAGAATGCAAGATAATATGATCCTCGTTGAACCGCCACCAAAGGCGGAGATGACGGCGGGTTGGGCCTACCAACTCCGGTGGGGCACGCCTAGAAGGCTCGACTAATCCTAATGCAACCAAAAGAGAAGAAAAAATGAACTGAAGGGGGAGGAATACTTGGCTAAGGGGCTGTTTCTCCCAGCGAGAGTCGTCGCGATGCTTTGGTCACACCTCCAGCGGTTCAACGAGGCTCCTGGGTTGCAAAGGTGATAGAGGAGGAGATCTGAATATGGTGAAAATGGTTGGGTGATCTAGGGTGCGAATGGGTGCTCTCTCAGGCCCTCTCCTCTAGTCTCCGGCGATCTCACTTCTCTCTATCCTCTCCAGTTCAGTTCCGTTCCGTCCTCCCCCTCTGGGTGGTTTCTCTAGGCTTTTAAGAGGGATGGACGGTGAGGAGGGTGATGGTTACGGTTAGCCAGAACGTGGGAAGGAGGGAGTGGGGGAGATGGTGCCGAGAGGAAGAAGGAGCACCGTGGATTTATTTTTCCTATTCCCTAAGTTTTTTGATTGAGAATGATGTACTGAATGTATGGGCTTAACGGGCCAGTCTTTTGGGCTTTTTGGTTTTGTTTTATTTTAGGTTTAGGTTTTTAGGGTTTTGTTTTAGTATTTTGGTTTTCCTTTAAGTTTTTGATTTTGTTTTAAGTTTTTTATCTTGTTTTGGTGATTTTATTTATTTTTTGATTTTGAAGTTTAATTGTTTTTAAATTAGGGTTTTTAGGGTCTTTAATTTGAGTTTAATTACATGATTTTAAGTTAGGGTTTTCTGGGATTAATTAAATGATTTAGGGTTTTTAAGATTTTAATCATTTTAGGTTTTTTTTTTGATTTAATTAATATAGGGTTTTTTGTGATTTAATTAATTTGGGGGGTTTTTTTTGTGATTTAATTTGTTGGTTTAAGGTTGGGATTTTCAGGATTTTAATTATTTCAGGGGTTTTTTAGGATTTTGAATTTTAATTAGAGTTTTTTAGTTTAAATTAGGGTTTTCTTAGATTTTAATTAAGGGTTTTTAGTTTAATTAGGATTTTTGGGTTTTAATTTAGTTTTTTTTTAGATTTTAAACATGGTTTTTAATTTAATTAGGGTTTTTTAGATTTCAATTAAGGTTTTGAGTTTAAATTAGGGTTTTTTGGATTTTAATTAATGTTTTGGGTTTAAATTAAGGTTTTTAACTTAATTAAGTGATTTTAGGGTTTTTTGAGTTTAATTTAGGTTTTCCTTGAAATTAAATGGATTAAAGTGGATTTTATTTGATTTTGACTTTAATTAGGGTTTTCACTTGATTAATTAGGATTTTAAATGTTTTTAGGTGAATTTTGTTTTATTTTGGTTTTAATTAGGGTTTTTACTTGATTAATTAAGGTTTTAGGTGGATTTTATTTAATATTGACCTTAATTAGGGTTTTCATTTGATTAATTTTGATTTTAAGTGGATTTAAGTTGATTTAGGTAGATTTTGGTTTTAATTAGTGATTTTTGTTGAAAAATCTTATATTTATTTTGATGATAACAATTTTGTTGTGTTTAAAGCACAGGAGGCTATAAAAGGTCATATGAAGAAAGCAAATACTAAATTGTAAAACAATCATATATGTAAGTGTTATGAGATGTAAAATCACATATTTGTATTCATGAGATATAAAAACAATGTACTGATGTGTAAAGAAAGAAAGGATATGTAAGTTTAAAGTCACATGTAAATCGGCATACCGAATATTTTCGGAATACCGAATCAGGAGAAAACGACACATCAGATGGCACACCGAAATTCAAGGAACAAAGGAAGCTGAAAGCAAAATCAGCACACCGAAAAATTTCGAAATACCGAATTAACCCGACCGTTACATATTTCGGTCGACCGATTGATTTTCGGCATACCGAATCTTATGTCAATAAGTAAAAGATTTACTAGTCGTTAGTCACATTTAGAGGCAAGCCTAACACTATAAATTAAGGTCCATATGCACCTCACAAACCACTGATTTTTATTGAGCTATCATACTTCTAGTGCTTCAAGTGAGTGAGTCAAAATTCCATTCATACTTCGCTCCAAGTCACATTGAGCTTCCACTCCCATTCTGACAAGTTTGACGATCAAGTGGGAGATCACAAGTTGTGCAAGGGTCACTCTCACCATCAAAGTGCTTTGAGTTATTCTCCAGGAAGGAGAAGGAAATTGTTACTGAAGCAACAAGCAAGGTAAATTAGTTGCTTGTAAAATTCTAGTTATTGAATAAAAGAGTTAAGTCTCAAGTGGGGAACTTGAGGAGTGGACTAAGCCAGGGTTGACTGAACCACTATAAATTCTCTGAGTACTTGTGGTTGAATGTTTATGTGATTGATTTTTATCTTCTTAAATTTGCATATCAAAGTTAAAACTTAACAAAAATCAGAGATTCTCTATTCACCCTCCTCTAGAGAAGCCTTAGTATCCAACAGTTTTTGCTTGGATTAAGTTAGAGTGGGCTTGTGTGGGCATAGTGGGCTTGAGGGTTTAGGGTTTTGATGGAGTTAGGATTTAGGAGTGGTGGTTGCAACTAGAGCATCTTCCAGAGGAGCTTGCTGTCAAGTGACTGCAAAATTGGGGTGTCTACACACCCTAAGAGGCTGTGTATTGTAATTTTTTTTACATGAATTGTTACTCTTCTTGGGTTTTAGTTTGGAGGCATTTTTCTTGGCTTGTTATGTAATTTTTGGTGGTTGTCTGTATTAAACTTGCTTCAATGATTTACATATACTGGATTTACACATGGTAAGCTTCGAAAAATTAACAACAGGTTGACTTGTGAAGAGTCAGCTCAGGTCGATCCGGTCACAAGTAGTGGGGCCCACGACCATAATGGCAGTGGGCTCCACTACTTATGAGAGGGTCGACCTGAGTTGACCTTCTCTCAAGTTGGTTTGTATTTTTTTCCTCATAAGTTTCTTTTCTAATTTATCTATCTTTTTTTTCATTAAAATTGCTGTTTGAGCATGTGAGACTTTAGGATGCACCGAAGTTTAGCTAGCATATCAGTATTTATATTTCAAAACGAAAAAAAACCGACCTTTTAAAATTAAATAAGTCAAACAATGAAATTTGAGTCACAGTCCATAATGTGGTCAAGGACTAAAAAAATACACTATTTAGTCTAATTTTTTTTATTTAAAAATAAATATGTTAAACAATGTGATTTTAGACATGGTAGGTGGAGAAGCAAATGTGAATGTGCTTACTCCTTTAAAAAAATTGAAAAAGGCAAGAGAAATACAAGAGTCCCATCAAGATGAAAGGACAAAAAGGTGGAATGTGGAACACAAATAGATATGGAGAACAAAGGAAAAAAGAGTAAACATTAAACTCAAACTACAGTAAGGAAACCCAACTATCTCTCATAATATTGGTTGCATATCCCTAGTTTTCGGAAATGGTGATAGAATAAAGGTTAAAAAACAATTATCCTTACAGCTTTTTCTTCTATTGCTAGTCTAGTACATAAACTTAAAAATCTTAAGATGCATATAAGGAATTGGATTATTCCTGTTAGGGAGGACAGAAGGAATAGACTAACATCTATTAAGTCTTAAATTTCTAAGATTGACTTAATGCTAAAATCCTTGCCACTGAATAAAGATACGTGGAATCTCAAGAAGAGCCTCAAACCTGAGCATTATAACCTTTTATTGAAGTAGGAGACATATTAGAGACAAAAATCTAATATTCAATGGCTTAAAGAATGTGACTTAAACACAACCTTCTTTTACAATATGGTTAGGTGTCGTAGGAGGATTAACACTCTATCTTCACTTATGGTAAATGACACTCTCCTAGCCACTCCTGCAACCATTGGTTATGAAGTAGAAAAGCATTTTACAAAGCTATTCAATAAACATAATAAACAAGTGAGTGAGCTTGATTGGAATTACTTATTCCCTAGGAAAATATCTAATCTAGACATATTGGAGGTACCATTCACTTTAGCAAAGATTAAAAAAGGTATCTTTAACCTACCTAGTGACAAATCTCCAAGGCCGGATGGATTTCTCCTTATTTTCTTTAAACAATTCTAGGAAATCTTAATGCAAGATCTCTTTGAGATGTTTTAACGGTTCCATAAATCTTGAGATCAAAATTTTCTGAAATCTATCAATCAGACCTTCATTGCTCTCATTCTGAAAAAAGAAGGAGCACAGCATATTAAGGATTTCAGACCTATTAGCTTATTTAATAGCTCCTATAAAATCATTACAAAATGCTTAGCTACCAGATTTATCTCTATCCTTAATGATATCATTGATAACTCCCAATGTACTTTCCTAGTTGAGGGATATATTGGAGACGGCTATTTAGTTGTCGAAGAAACATTAAACTACATGAAAGTAGCTAACATACTTGGTTTCATTCTTAAATTGGATTTTGAGAAGGCTTTTGATAACGTTAACTGAGAATTTCTCCTTAAGACTCTCACGGGATTAGGATGTGGACCAAAATGGGTTTCTGGATTAAGATGTGCATTTGTACAACCAAATTTTCAATTCTCTTAAATGATTCACCAAAATGATTTTTTAAAGCAACTAATGGGTTTCACCAAGGTGACCCTCTATCTCCATTGCTGTCATTGTGGTCACTCTATTCTAAGTAGGATGTTGGCCGCTGCTTCAAACAATAATCTTATTTCTACGATTCCTTTTCCTATTGGAGAACTTAAAATTTGTTAATATTCAATATGCGAATGACACCATATTGTTCTTGTCCGATAAGGAGGATAATATGATAAACATCAAAAGAATCTTCACTTACTGGTGTGGAAGTTTCTGATTCAGCATTAAATCGTGTTGTGAAATATTCAGCTGTCGAGTGACTAACTTGCCTATTACTTACCTTGGCTTACCTTTGCACCATAGGAAAGCCACTTTTAAGGATTGGACCCCAGTAATTGAAAAGATTTCAAATAAATTGTCCCTCTGGAAAGCATAATACTTGACATTGGGAGGCAGGCTAACTCTAGTGAATTCTGTACATTTTTCAATCCCTACTTACTTCCTGTTTGTCCTGCACTTCCCTGCCAAAGTAGAAAACAGTATTAGCAAAATTAGGAGGCAATTCTTGTGGAAATCTGCTTCTTCTAGTCACAACCACTATCATCTGGCAAATTGGAAATCATTGTGCAAATCAAAAAAAGAGAAGGGTTGAGGTATTATAAATTTGAGAAACTTTAACTTGGCGCTAAAGAGTAAATTATTATGACAATTACTTTCCTCCTCCTCAAAGCTGAAATGACTCTTGTTGTTGCGTGTCAGATATTTTCTCGATTCTGACCAGGTGCAATTTTAAATACTACTGAGAATAGATACTCTCCACTATGGCATGAGATAAAAACTTGCTTCAATATCATTAATAGCTTTTCGAGATTTGAGATAAGTAGTGGTGAAGATATTATTTTTTGAGAAAATAAGTGGTTGAATGGAATATCTCTGAAATCTAAATTCCCTAAGTTGTATGCTATCTCAAATTATAAAAAGGCTTCTGTTAAAAGGATAATTGAGCTGAATAGGGATGAGTCTCATGCTTTATTTCACCTTGACTCTAGTACTGATCACTCGTTAACCATTCATAATCAGCTTCAATTGTTTACTGAACTTGTGAATGAAACACAATTATTTTCTAGGGTGGATAAAATGATTTGGTTTCTTTCAGGTGATTATAAATTTTCTGTTAAATCTTGTTATTATTTGGTTTCTTTCAGGTGATTCTAAATTTTCTATTAAATCTTATTATAAAAGTATCAATGATGGTGATATTAGATTTTCCTTTTACAAAAAAAATCTAAAAATCTTAGATGCCAACCAAAGTTAAATTATTTACTTGGCTGATAGTTTTTAATAAAATGCTTACCAGGGATAATCTTAGTAGAAGAGGCTAGGATGACTCAAAGGTATGTATAATGTGTAATTTATTCAATGAAATAACATCCCATCTATTCTTACATTGCCCCTTTGCTTCTACAATGTGGAATTTTTTTCTTAAACATCCTCTATATCCTGGTTTCTTTCATATTGAGGATCTATTTAACTTCTTCCCTGATTGTGTTTTTGATTTACCCTTAGTGGGTTGGTACATTTTGATTCCTACTTTGGCTTAGTGCATATGGAAGGAAAGAAATAATAAAAATTTTCGAAGAAAAGTCTCTACTTTTACATTGATTATTTTTAAAATTATATCTCTTATAAACTCTTGGATAGATAATCTGGGTTCAGGTTTTGAAAAGAAGGAAACTCTCCACTCAGTTTCACAAACACAGCAGGCATGGGAGTTGGAGCAGAGCAATAATGCTGCTCCACAGAATCGAACTCTCCCAACTGATCAGCCTTCAAACCCGGCTGGAAACTCTTTTGCTGATTAATTCTTCCTTAATCAATTTCTCTGAAGTTCTGCTTTAGTTGTATGTTTTAATTGGACAATGACATTTTTTGTTGCCTTTGGTATTGACATTGAGATTCTATGTTCCCAAATATTGTAATATGGACATTACCTTTCTCTTGGTGGTGGTTTCATAGTCAAAAATGATAATAATATAGCTTACCATTATCAAAAAAAAAAAAAAAAAACAATCCCTCATAATCTAATAAAAATCTCTAGCCAAGCGAGTGTCAAAATCGTTCAATGAGAAATCTCCTTGGTCGGATGAACTTTTGCCACCATTTGGATTGGAAATATCATGTTTAATGTGGCAACCATGTTTAACCTAGGTAAGATATTTGAAAGAATCGTGGCTCATTATTACATTTTCACATTTCCACAAGCTATAAGTTAGATCATATTGCTGCTCCTTATGGTGCACTTTTTTCACATGAGTCTATCTTCCCTTCTTTTTTAGTTTTTTCACACAATTTATGCTGCGTGGTATCTTGGATTCTTTGTATTAGGTGTTCATTTACCCATTTTATTTGTAGAGTAGTGTTTGAAAATGTTTTTTTACATTAGCTTATTCCGTTAAGTATATATTGTCTAATAAGCATTTTCAAACAAGCTAACTTATTAAGCATTCCCAAAAAAGTTGATTGTAGCTTTTTAGTTCATTTTAAGCTATTAAGGTAGCTTTTAGAAAAGCTAATGTATGCGAACTTTTTAAAAAGTTATGAATATTAGTTATATTTTTTTCAATGATATCCTTAGAAGTTGATTTTAATTACAACATGGACCAAAGCAATAATGACAACGGACAGTGGTAGCGGATAGTGACGAGCGATGACAGTGGTCGACCGATCGCCCGTTGGTCGGGTGGTGGTGGTGGTAGCTGTCGACACCAACAGTGGTGGAGGCAGATGACGGTGGTGGGCAACGACGGTACTGGTGACTGTGGTGGTGGCCGATGGTAGCTGTAGTGGTGGTCGGTAGTGGCGATGACTGCGATGGTGGTGACTGGCGACAGTGATGGTGGTGGTCGATAGCGACGATTGTGGAGGTTTGCGGTGGCGATGGCAGCAATAGTGGTGGTAGTGGCTGGCGGTGGCGGTGGTGGTCGTCAACTTAGTGGTGTCTGATGGTTGAAGTGGTAGTGGTGGTGGACGACAACAGTAGTAATGATGGTCGATAACGGTGATGGTGGCCAATGACGGTAGTAGTGATAGTGATGGTGGTTGGTGACGGTAGTAGTGGTGGCCGACAACGATGACGACGGTAGTGATAGTGGTGGTAGGTTGTAGTAGCCTGTGAAGACGGACGGCGTTGAGTTGGTGGTAATTAACGACAATAGTGAGGGTAATACAATACTTTGATTAACTTATAAGTACTTATTAAACATACAAATCAAACAAACTTTTTTTTTTACCTTTACAAATGTTACAAAAAATATAGTTTAATAAAAAAAATCAACTTTTTTCAATAAATTTTATTAAAAAAAACATTTTCAAATGCAACCAAGTTATCTTAGATTCTTTATACCACATCTCATTTCACCAGTACATGGTCTCCATTTGCCTGTGAGTGATAATGTCTTCTTCTTTGGGATCATACTTTCGAGTGTTCACTGTTTCTTGGTCAGGATCAGTTCTCACCATGATAAACATGTGGCTGGCAAATAATCTGAAACATATGTATAAGCAGTTGATGGAAGTTTTTTATGGAAATCTATGCATCGTTCAAATCATCAACTCTCTTATATTATTAAATATATTATGATTCGTGATTTGATTTTTATCTTTAAAAAAAAAAAAAAACTCTTTTTATAGCATCCTTTGGCAACCAGAATAGACACGTTGTCAGGGAAGCCATGCTTGGCGTGCTCGTCACCTGCATCATTTTCTTTATTTCTTTCTCTCTTTCGTTTTCATTTATTTATTATTATTATTTTTTAATGGTTCTCATACGTCATGTGAACTGTATTTGGCGTATATGACCTTGTCGGCATACATCGACCGAGGACACAAATCTTCGGCTTGGACCAACACCGATCTTGCTTTCTCACCTCAAGGAAAAGAACCCTCTATAAATTGTTTTCATTCTTTTTTTTTTCTTTTTTACTTATATCTCATGCACGCCAGCATGAACTTTTTCTTTTTTATGTTATTTAATATTATTTTCCAAATTTACCTTTGATAGCAAGGTACACAGATGTAATTTCATAACTTCGTTTCAAATAACTAGTGCTTGGTAACAAACACAATATGTCCCAATTATTTACTTCCAGTTATTCACGCGATGGTAAATATTGCATGACACTATGCGATAAATCAAGGGGTGTAATTGGAATAAGACGTAGAAAAGATTCTGAAACGAAACAAACGTGGTATATATCCAGTCGATGAAGAATTAAGCCTATAATGTTGGAAAGAAAATTATTATAGAATGCAACGAGAACAATTATGATACGGAAAAAAAGAGGAAAACTTTCTTATGTCATGAGAAAATAGAAGGTACTTATGTCTGGTACATCAAGAAGTTTGTAGTTGGAGAAGAATGAAAAGAAATACAACATTTAACCTTTATACAATCTTAACATCTGTCCCACCTGTGCTTAAATTTGATACTACTTTATCTGGTGTTCATACCTTTGTTCAAGTTATTTTATAGATTGTTTGGCAGGAGAGAAACAATAGACTTTTTAGGGATTTACACAAGATTCAATATATGATTACCAATGATATTTCTGTATTGTTTTATAGACTCTTTGGCCACATGTTTTGAAAAACGTGAAAATATAACAGTAATATCTTCATATCAGCAGAACAGAGATGTGGAGTAGAGTTCTTTGACTCCCAGCAATCCCCAATGTGAGATGGAGTACAATTCTGGAACTCCTGCTTTTCCAATCCGCGATTAACTTTTGGTTAATTGATTTTTACGTCTCTCGATGGCTGTGTTCTTTTTGGTGTGCATAACAAACTTAGAACCCTGTAATATTTTTTGGTGGTCACCTGCTGTGTGACAGAGTTCCATACTTGTAATATTTTTTAGACAATACTCTACAACACTCTGGTTGACATTTTCCTATATTAATAAAACTAATTACCGTTTACAAAAAAAAATAATCTTAACATCTGATTTAGTTTTCTTTAGACAATGCTGACTGTACCACTTGACTGAATGATCACTGCCAAGTTCTGATATTTCATTGAAAGTGAAGAACATTAGAAAAACCACTAAAAAAGGAAAATAATATACGAATCCCATTTCCAATCTCAGAATTAACCCCTCTAATGTGGCTTATGACGTGAAGGGACCAGCAAATTTAGCCCTTACATGAGTCACACACGAGCTCCCTCTCTCTAGCATTTTCGGTGACGATTGCTTTTTTACACGTCTTTTGATGGTTGAAAAGGTGGTAAACTTTACTTCCTTTCATTTCTTGAAACATTCTTCTCCCCTCATCTCCTTCTCTGATCTTGACACAAAATATTAAGAAAAGGACAATAATTTGTTGAGAGCAGTAGTGAATTATATGAAGTTGAGAACAGTATGTTGATTCTTTTTCCTCTGTTACTAGTATGTTATTTTTCTATGTTATTATCTTCATCTTCTTTGTATATAACTATCATTTTGTCTATTTTGTTGCACTTTTTTTCGTTAAAGGACATATGTAGATAATTAAACTTAAACCTGTTCAACGACAAACTTTTTTGAAGATTCCATTAGAACACTTTTTTTATATGAATCCCTCATAAGTGGACAACACCTTCGTTCAAAATCTAGCAGCAAATTATGATGCTAGAAAATATGGATTTTGCATTGCTAAATCTCTGGTAAAGTTCGATTTAGTATAAACTTGTTTGTTATTAAGGTTGTTTATTGCAAATAATGCATCACTAAACTTCTGTACACTTGCCCCATTTATCATTTTAGAGTGATGCTTCAGTGGCCTAAAAATTGTAGAGGCTAAGAACTATGAGAATGTACTTAAAAATATTCTATTCAAGAAAGAGGAACAACAAACATCAAAGGATAACGACAATGTTGTCAAGCTTTTAGTTTTGTTTCTTTTTGTATCATACCTCTTTCCTAATGGTCTACTCCATATCCTCGTTGAAGCCTTCTATTATGTGGACAACTTATTTACAATTGGAGAATTTTGATGGAGAAAAGTCGTTTATAGACACCTCCACCTCCAATTATTTGAAATCAAACGTAAGCTATAACTCAATGAAGATATTTGATTTGGTTACATTGATGGTTGTATAATAATTCTTTTGATAATTATTACTACTGTTATTTGATATCATAGGACTACCATTGTGTTGTTACATAGTAGTATCATAGTGTTATTATATAGTGGTGTCTTAGTAGTGTCATTGAACTATCATAGTGATGTCTATGCGTGTTGTCAAACTTCTCCTCTTATTTGATATCACTGTGGTGTCATTGAGTTGTTATAGTAGTATCTATGCATTGTTAAGCTTTGCTCTTATTTGATGTCATAGTGGTATCATAATGGTGTCATTGTGATGTCATTAAGTTGTGATATATCACATTAATCATATTTATTTCTCTTGTGTTATGTCATAGTATTGGTTCCTTGAGCACTTTAATATCAGAACAGTCGAAACATCCAAACCATTACTTGCATCAAACATTGAGGTCGTGAGCGAGATTTATCGAAACTCTTTTTCCAGTCAAAGTAGAGATTGTCTGACTTATCTAAGACCTTTGTGAGTAAAATGAGTAGATCACTTAAGCAAGTTATTTATGTGTAAAGTTTTTTATAAAATATGCTTTTTTTCTGCATATGTAGGTAAGATTCCTTGAGATGACATTCATTAATGAAGTAAAGGAACAATGTGAGTTACCTGATACAATGGATCTATTAGAGGACAATGATTAGTCTTTTTCTGATGGGGCACTAAGACCATCAAAAGGTGTTGGTGAACGTTTTGAGAGTATCGAACAAAGTATAGCTCATTCGGGGCGTGATTATTTCTCCAATTAGGGGATCACAGGTTTCAATCCCAATGGATGTAGAACTTTTTGAAAAAAAACGTCCTGAGAGTAGTACTAAGAATAACATGGAAATAATACTGAAAGTGTAAGACCATGTCACTCTCTTGTTCGGTGGACTACGACAATAAAGCAAAACAAGGTACAATAAGTCAGATGTGACGCTTAACTTAAGAAGAAGGATGACATGATAACTCATCTTAAAGCTAAGGTGAGGGCTCTCAAGTAGGATAAAGCCACTTTAGTGGAAGAGATAAAGGTCTTGAGGGCTTCTAAAAAGAGTTAAGGCCCTAAATTCAAGTTAAAGAACTTAACCATCAGCATCAAGAGATAATGTTCGACATGATAATCGGAGAAGTACTGAATGATTTCCACAATGTATGAAAAATAGTTGCAACTAGGACAAAAAAGAGACCACAACCTCTCTGATGATTTAAGGAAATGGAGACAAGAAAGAAGGATAAGAAGAAGCTGGACAAATTGGCACTGCCAACTTTAGTTGAAGATGTTATACAACCCTAAGCAGATATAGGGCCAACCCCAGTAGAGTAGGACCAACCTCAAGCAACCGCAGTAGAACAAACAATCCCTAAGAAATCAATGAAGGAAGAAGCAAATGTAAGGAAGAGACCTAAGGAAGGACAATGATTGAACAACACAAAGAAGGCAAAACAAGTATGAATTTCTTTATATTGTATAAATCCACAATATACAATTTTTATCATTACCCTATCATAATACTATCATTGTGGTGTCATGACGTCGATCGAGTTTGTCACTTCCCTCCCCAAATAAGATGTTGAGGAACACTACAAGAAAAATAGGATTTTGCGAGGACATTTGTCCTCGCAACATCCTCACAACTTCCTCGTTACATCATTGTTATCAATATTAACGAGGACTTTGCGAGGACTATTTATCCTCGGAAAAAAATAACTTGTTAAATTAATATTGCGAGGATATATCCTCGCATTATGGTCGTTAAACTTTAGCGAAGACATTGGGAGGGCATTTTCCCTCGCAATGTCCTCGCTATATCCTTGATGTATCCTCGCAATATGCTCACCAAGTGCTTACTAAATATGATGAGATTGTATCGTGGTTCCAGTGTTAACAAGGAAATTGCGAGGATATGTCCTCGATACACCTTCGTAATATGCTCGCTAAGTGCTTGTTAAATATAATAGGATTGTATAGCTCTTCGAGTATCAGCAAGGAAATTGCAAGAACATGGCCTCGCTATGTCCTCATTAATCGTCATACATAACACTATTTAGCAAGGATATATCCTCGCCATGTCCTCGTTAATACTGGACATTAAAAAATAAATAAAATAATACATTATAAAATTGAACCTACTAAAATTTAGATTCATATACTTGGTAAAATGGCATTCATATATGTTCATAAGTATATTAGATTACACATATATTACACATATACAAATTTTATTAAAAAAAAGTTTCAATTGATCATACAACATAAGATTTTACTCATCCAAAGTTTTTACAAAAATTAACTAATACAACACTGAAATGTCATAATACAAGTCACTTGCTATAATACAAGTCAAATTAATATATTACATGAAACACAACAAGACTCTCCTTGGTTGTTACGAGTAATATTGAGGGCTCTGCTCAACGAATCATAGCAACTCCCTACGACCTGTGATCGGCGGATGGGGCACCACTGGTGCTCTGTTCACGCCTTTTTGCACAAGGCCACCAGATTCAACTGGTACACTTTCAAAAACCGGCTTCTTGAGGAGGATGCTGAAGATATCTCTCCGGTTATCCCATCCCCCTCTGCTTCGGCCTCTCGCCGGCTTCGACCTTCTCCCTTCGAGGTAAAAAACTCGAAGGTATGTATTACAGTTAAAACACCTTCGTCTTGTTGGAAAAATCTATTAATACGTTTTGATGATAAACAAATGAAATGTGATTAAATGTTAAATAATCACTTAAGAAAATATGACAAGCAATTATTAAAGCAAAATATTCAATTATATATACTTGTGGACTTACATGCTTTGATAG
>JAMKQA010249891.1:0-25008 GCA_024699735.1 Posidonia australis | reverse complement strand
CACGGCAGTGGTATAAAAGATTTGATTCTTTTATTACTTCAGTTGGTTTCCATCGCAGCAATTTTGATTCATGTGTTTATGTGAAGCCCTTGTTTGATAACACATGTGTCTATTTGTTGCTATATGTTGATGACATATTAATTGCTGCAAAGAATATTGACTTGATACAGGAGTTGAAGGATACACTTAAATTTGAGTTTGAGATGAAAGATCTAGGTCCTGCTGGGAAGATACTTGGCATGGAGATTCAGCGTGACAGAACTTCAGGGAAGTTATTTCTGAATCAATTCAAGTATATTGAAAAAATCTTGAGTAGATTTGGAATGACTTCATGTAAAGCCATATCTACTCCTTATGACAGGAATCTCAGATTATCGTCAGCCATGTGTCCACAATCAGATGTTGATAGCCAATAGCCAATTGTCCTTTGACTTGGTGCTAGGCTTTTGTCTTGTTGATAGTTGATGTCCTCTAGCTTGGCGCTAGACTACAAAGTCCATCGATAACCTCCTGTCCTTCGACTTGGTGCCAGGCTATTTTCTTGTTGATAGTCGAGGTATTCTAGCTTGGCGTCAAGCTCTTGTCCTACCAATAGCTGATGTCCTTTAGTTTGGCACCAAACTACAAAGTTCATTGATAGCCTCCTACCCTTTAGCATGGCACTAGGCTTTTGACTTACCGATAGAAGAGGTTGTCTGGCATGGCTCTAAACTACAGAGTCTGTCGATAGCCTACTGTCCTCTTGGTGCTAGGCTTTTGTCCTGTGATAGCCGATGTCCTATGGCTTGATGCAAGACTACAAAGTTTGTGGATAGCCACTTGCCCTCCACATGGTGCCACACTTTTATCTAGCTAATAGAAAAGGTCCTCTTGCTTGGCACTAGACTACATAGTCCATCGATAGCTTCATGTCCCCTGGCTTGGTGCCAGGCTTTTGTCCTGTCGATAGTCGATGTCCTCTAGTGTGGCACCAAACTATAGAGTCTGCCAATTGCCAATTGCCACTTGCCCTCTAGATTGGTGCCAGGATTTTGTCATATCGATAGTCAATGTCCTCTTCCTTGGCACTGGACTACAGAGCCCATCTATAGCCTCCTACCTTTTGACATGGCACCAGGCTTTTGTCCTGTCGATAGTTAATGTCCTTTTGCTTGGTGCTAGACTACAAAGTTTGCCACTAGCCTCCTATCTTCCAGCTTGGCACTAGGCTTTTGTCCTGTAGATAGTTGATGTCATTTAGCTTGGTGTTAGACTACAGAGTCTGTTGATAGCCTCCTATCGTTTGACTTAGTGCCAAACTTTTGTCTTGCTGATAGCTGATGTCCCTTAGCTTAGGAAACCTTGAGGCACCTTGAACCACATAATCAAGGATTGATAACACATTTTCCAGATTTTCCATGATTTACTTAAAAACATTATTTGATTATACTTGATTCAATGTTATTAGCTTTGGTAGAGCTAACACACTCAAATTCATGGCAAGTTGAGGTGCCTTGAACAATTTTATTTTGTGCGAGTTATCAGGTTTGGTAGAGCTAGTACTCTCACTTTATTAAAATTGGTGGTAGATTTGAGTATTTTAATCATAAAGAAGGTTTTTTTTACGATTTTATGGAATTTCTAAAGTTTTTCCAAATTAACACAAAAGATAAGGCTAAACTGCAAAAGACCAAGTTGTTGCCACAGTGATAGGCGATAGACCTCATCACCACTACTAATGGCTATGAGTTCATCACTAGTTCGATTGGCGATGAATTAATCTTGGTACCATAAAGAGTGGCAACGAGTATCTTGGTAATCTCTCTCAATAAATTTTGCCATTTTTGGCTTTAATATAACATATGGAATATTTATAAATTACTATCACATTTTTTCCATGATTACTATTATTTCTACAATTTTCCAAGCACTTAGATATATAGCATATCATATAAACCTTTATAAATATCATTAAATTATAAAAATATGGATGACGTCAAATTAAAATTATATATCAATATTTTTAGGAAAAAAGGAGATTTTATGTTGGTTATTATATTTAAATAATATTTAAAAATAAAGATAAAATCTCAAAGAGCCCAAGTGATAAATCATGGACATGTCATAGATATCCTCAAAAATTAATTAACATTATCTATTCAATTTAAGAAGATGTTATCTAAATTAAATCTACTTGATTAGTTAAGAATTGATTAAAATTTAAAATATTCTAATTATATCTCAATTACAAAAATCTTGAAAATGGTAGATCTGGTTGTGATTTATTTCTAGATATATGTTGAGAAATTTTGGGATCATAATTTTTTAAATTTTGCCTTTTGAATAGCTCAGTGCCTATACCATCGACGACTGGCTAATGTAGAATATATTATTAACTTTTAGGTCTTTATTCTCTATGTCAAGTGAAAATGGAATCTTCATGCTTGTCGCTACTTCATGCAGCAACATGTCAATTCTTGTCGCTTGTTCCATATGCGACACGTATAAACATTACTTTTTTCTATTTTAAGAGAGTTTAATCTTGACCCTTAGATTTTCACTCGTCCTTTAACGAGATTTGGCACTCAAAGCTCAATAAATAGACCCCTAGGTTAAGAGTTTAAGGGGGAGGCAATTTAGAGAATCCATGGAGGTTTTTTTGAAATGCTAGGGAGACCTCTAGAATATCCTGAGAGAGAAAGAATGAGAGAACTTGAGTGATCCATAGCCCCATTATTATCTCAAATCCCCAAGAGTTAACCTAGATCCATAGAGATCATACCAACCCAAAGTTAAAATGTACCTCTAAAGCTCTATCCATGCCTCCATTTCCTCAACCCCATGCCAAGAGCACAAGGGTGAAGGGAATATCATTTCCAATCTATTCATTTTTTTACATATCATTGCATTCCTAATAGGTCTATAGCATATGCATGTGGGGAAACACCCCTAGTTAGTATCAATTTTGTTTATTTATGTTATTTGTTGTTCTATTTTTCTATCATTCTTACTACACTTCGACTAACCTAGATTCATTTTTTTTGTTTTGAAGGGAATGAGTATGTCACATAATACAAGGACGTCGCTAAATGACACCCTACCGTTGATCTAGTGAATTGAGAACTCAAATCCATAAATTAAATGACATCTCTCGAAGGCATCTTGTCAGCCAATATCACCGAGTATACAAGTGGCGACCACAACAAAGCCATCGATATACGTGGAAGCGACGACGACTCCATCAACATCCCCTAAAACCACATCCACACTTACCAAGTACTTATGCTTGTACTTGTGCCGATTTGCATGCCATTGCTTATTCGGAATCGGGATAGTGTGCTTTGCTATTCTGCCAAAGTTTTACCCAAATAAAGTCGTCTAGCTGTTTGAACACTTTGATGTAAGTTTATGGAGATATCTATAGCTGCATGGAGCACTAGAGGGGTATTTTATAGTTTTACCGAAAAGTAGAGGCATAATTGTAATTTTTCTAACAGAGGGAACTACAATTGATCTATCTAACTACAAAGAACCTATGTGATGTCTATATTCAAGTTTCTTGCTCAGCAGACATTTTGATGCCATCTGAAGGGAAGATTGGTGCTCTACCACACTATACGATGCTTTATGCAATTTTCTAGTGCAATTGTTTGTTGATTATTTTTTAGCATCTACAACTCTACTGAAGTTGAGGGAGTATTTCTACAGTTTTGGAAGATGTTGTTGAAGCTTCGCCCCATGTTTGATGCTTTTTTGCCATTTTGAAAAAGTTGGGGGACTAATATGCAAATTTTGCAAAAGTGCCAGATTATCTTGCAATTCTACTATTTTGAAGAGCTTTCTGGCAATAATATCGTTCTTTGAGGGCTAAGTGGTAGATTTTGAAGATAAGGGTGCATTGACAAAATCTATGGCAAAATCTACGGATGTGGGTGGTTGATTGCAATTTTCTAGGTATTTTGCACTTTGGCCTTTGGATGCAATTTTTGTTTAAGGTGTTGGATGTTGTTTTGGAATGCTGAGGCCTTAAAATTTTGGCAGGCCTTAATGAATGGTCATTACAATCGCTACATCTCCATTTCCATGCTTCATGAATCAATTAAATATTTCTAATTCATCTTCATTCATTCATAGAAGGGGCATAAAAGAAATTTCTTTCTCTTTTTCTTTCTTTTTGAATGATTTATTATCCGAAACTTGCACCCCTTCCACTTCTTCTTATTTTCTCCTCTTCACCCAATGGCAAGCCTTTTTCATCCCTCTCTTCTAATGCTGGCGCCCAAGCACTAGTGGAGGCTAGGGGAGGTTTCGACAAAGGGAGGCAGTGAGGGCAGGCAATAGTCTAGATGTGTAGTGTCTAACAATAGTGATGAAGTGGTGTCCTTGTCAGTGGTTGCGAGTGGCTCTCCAACGAGCTCTTCTTGACAGCACACCACCTTCCTCCTTGTCTTCTTTTTTTTTCTTTTCCTTTCTTCTTCTCAATGTTGGCCAGCCATTTGCCTTCATTGTCATTTGTTGTTGCTGTTGTTGTTGTTTTTTTTTTTTAACAGACGACAACCACCTGTGGATCATGGTGTGTTGGGGGATGTGGTGGGTGTCAAAGAATTGACTGGTTAATGGGTCCATTCTACGGCATCGACGAGCCTGAATAGGCAACTCATGTGTCGGGTTTGGATGGAATGACAACTTAGGCTGAGGCAACGAGTGAGTGCCGCTGGTGGCCCTCAAAATAGCAATCATCGGCTGGATGAGGGTTGTAGGCTAGCAATTGCTTTTTTGTTTCCTTTCTTTCCTTGTTTTCTCTTGCTGTGCTCCATTTTTAAGTTGCCCATCTATAGTACATAAAAATTTTTAAGTGCCAATAAATGAAATGTTCTTTGGCAAAACTCATTTAGCAAAATGTTTAAAATTCCTGTATGTCCTTCCTATGTCTGTTTTGTGATTGCATTGTTTGTGTTTTGCCGTTGTACGGTGATCTGATTTTTTTGCTTTTCCTACTTGCAATCTAGCTCAAATTTAAGTGGCATCGGCTCCCAGGTGACGAGCTAGGGTATGTTAGACTTATGGACCCTCAGTCGGGGTTTTGCAGGCTCTTGGTCATCGTAGGGTGCTTATAGTTCCTAGGTGTTGAGGGATACCTTGTGCAGTTTTATGCCCATGATCCCAAAGGAGATAAACTCTCTCCTTACCTTGATAAATATGTGCTTTGGTGAAGATCAAAAATTGACTTGAAATGTTTTGAAAATGCAGGAGACCGACAACTTCAATGATCGATTACTGGATCTTGAGTATATCAGTGAGTGTGATGTCTTTTAGGTAAGTTTCTATTATTTTGCTAAGCTATGCATGACTTGAGAAAATCTACCCCCTTTGGCTATTTTGCTATTTTGCTGTTAGGTGGCCGATGTTGGCTAGATGATGAGGTGCCACTAGACAACGATGCTCGAGCATTTCAAGTGTTTACTGATCTTTCTATGGGAGTTCCTTCTCCACAACACCCAATTTACCAGCCTATTGCGGATTCCAGCTATACACAGCCACTATCAGTTCTTTCGTGTGTTTGTGGAGAGGTGGAGGCACGAGACCTGCACTTTCCTCTTCCAGTTCAGATGGCTGACAGTGTTACTAGAGCAATGGAATCTATTGTTTGGATTGCACTTCGGCAAGGAGCCGATCATAGGAAAGTCTACTCAAGGCTTCTTTCAAGTGCCTGGGCTACTAGGTAAGGAACCTCCCACTACCAAGAAGTGAAGTGTGTGTTGTGCCATTTTTTGTTGGAGCTTAATAGGCTGATCTTTTGTGATTCATCTATCTAGCTGACCTTGATCGGCTAGATCATTATGATTGGCGTGGTGCTAGCTACGCCTATCTGGTATGTAGACTTGATGTTGTTGTTTAGAAGAACTATAGGTCCAATGTGGGCTTGTACTTATGGATGTGTGATTTTGGGGAAGTGCATCACCTGTGTTCGTTTGTCACCTTTTGCCATTTTGCTTGTGTCGCTTTGTTTTGTGTCCAATTCCTCCACTCCATGGATGTTAAAACTGGTGTGATCGCCACTCTTGGTTCGCTTTTGTTAGCCCTCAAGACGCCTTTGGGAGATATTGTGGTTGCAGGTCTAGCTACTTTAGGACGATGCTAGCATAACCTAAGGGTGTCTGTATCGATGAGCGTCTTCTTCTTCTTCTTTTCCTTGCAAAACAAAATAAAAATGTCACAGATTAATATGTATTAAAAAATTTAACAATTTAAGTTACATAGATGAAATAGGAAGAGAAAGCTTACCCGAGGGGTTTTATCCCCCCAGTTGCAGCTAATGTTAATGCCTAACTACAACATGCAATTAAAATGAAATGCGATATGCAAAATTATTAAAAGAAAACCCCTTTTCAAATGCACAAGATGCAAAATGAATAACACGACGTGGCTGGAGTTAACACAAGACTCAAACTCAAAAACTTTTTACTCTCTCTTTCTCAAAATTTCGGTCCTCCAGATCAATATAGATGTCTTCCCAAGGATTGGGGGTGCCTCTCTATTTATAGAAGCATCGGAGGATCATAAAAGACACAAAGATCCAAAGTTGGAAAGATTGGATAGCTACAAACAAAAGTCTCCATTTCAAAAGTGTTGAACACTCGAATTTGGGTGTTCTATGTTAAATACTAAAATTTGGGAGTTCAACACATCTAGGAGTTACAGTCGTTTATTTAGGGAATATTCCATCAATAATATGGCAATCAATCATAATCAAAGGCTAATTGTCATTACGCACGATTAAAGGAATTTTCCAAAAAAGGAAACAATTTGAAATCAAAATTTTCCAAAGAAAGAAAGTGGTTGATGTGGCGTTGCTATGTTTTTAAGTGTAAAATGCATAGAATTGGGAGTTTAACGTTGTAAGCCCAAAATCAGCCTTGCGACACCCTTTGGATGAAAACATACAAAATTTGGCAGTCAATTCAAATGTGGTCAAATGAGTGATTTAATGAGGTAATAAAGACCTCTAAATAAGGCAAGAAGAATCATTGATATTGATAATGATTTACGTTACTCCAAAATAGGAAAGTTTGACAAGAATGGAAAGGAATTGACATGGAGGTGCTAAATGCTCAGTTTTAGGAATTCAACTTTAAACGATTGATTTTGGGAGTTCAATGTTGAACAACGAGTTTTGGGAGTTCAATGACCTAAACTAGCAAATGAGCTTTTAGAGTGTATTTGAGCTAAGCAAAAGACCTCTAAAGATATATGGAGCTTGCTATGGTGCAATGAGACTTAATAAAGATAAAGGAGTGCCAAAATAGGATATCTATAGATTACCCCTCCTTGAAGATGGTTTCGGCACAAAACTAGCTTGATGGCTTGACGATATTCTCGTTTGGCACGACTCAGGGTGTTTTAAAAGAAGGAATGAGATCCAACACCTGCTGCCACCATGTTGGATAAGAGATCGAGCTAGATAATGGATCCAACACTCAGGAATTTTGGGATGACCAAGACTTTAGTATGAAACCAAGCTGGAAGGGGCCGGAAATCCAACACCTACTGCCAAAAGATCGAGCTGGATAAGTGATCTGTCACTTGGAGGATTCTGATGTGAGTGAGATAGATAAAGGATCTGACACTTGGGGATTTTGATTTGATCTAGGATTTGCATAAGGATCTGATTTGGCCTTGGGTGTAACCCAAGGGGACAAATGACGGGGCACAACCTCAAGCGTAACCTAGAGGTCAAACTAGAAAAAACACTGCCTCAAGCATAACTTGAGAGGTCAAATGAAGGAACAGAACCTTAGGCATAGCCTTGGAGGATTCTGATCCGAACAAGTTCAATAAAAGATCCAACACTCGGGAAATCTAAGCTAAATGAGCTGGATAAAAAATCTAACACTCGGGGAATTTGGCCTAAATAAAGGGTTGAGCTGGATATGGGATCCAACACTGGTTAGCTTAGGTGAGCCAATCCTCATTGGACTTCATCATTTCCTTTGCTAAATTAAGGAAAGTCATCTTTGGATCAATCTTATGCTGGTATTTGAATAGGAAGCATTCCTGAATTTGCTTAAAGATGCTCAAATATTCCTTTCTTAGTGACATGGACCATTCCATGGGTTCCCCTTCAAGAGAATAGAATAACAGGTGGATAAGGAGTCCTATGTCATTGCAACAAGGCTCGGCCTCCATTTGGAACCTTACAAGGTAGCTCTGAAGATTCATGGCTCCATTGAATTTGGACATCTTTGGATACTTAAACCTTGGAGGCAATCGAACAGGAGCGAACTTGCTCATATTGAAGGAAGACGAAGCTTGAATGTGTACTCCCAGCATATTGAACATCTTCCTCATTTCTACTTAGTTGTTGAGCCCGCCTTGAGCTTGAGTGGTTGAAGCTTGATTGGCATACAGCAAAAAAGGAATTTGTTGATGAGCATTCCAATCTGGTTGATCAGAGAAAACTAGGTTGACATTTTCTCTATACTCGCCTTGTGGCAGCTGTTGTGGTTGCTCAAGGAACAAAGGGTTGTCCCTTTTTTGTACTCTTCCATTTGGGTCATTTCTCTACCCCTAGTATTCGATGTCTGACGATGCATTTCCAAGCTATCCCTTGTATAGACCTTCGGGGATGTAGTTTGAAATGGACCTTCGTAGTCCTTCACCAGGGAGGTATTGACCTTGATAGAGATTTCTATCCTATTGATTTAACATCCCTGATTGGCCAAAGAGGTTGGTGTCACTGTAAAGAAAGTGACACATGGCTTGATATTAGATCAAGTTAGGATCTCTTTCTTTTCCAGTGGTTGGGTGAAATATCATCATGGCAAGCACCTCCTTAGTGACTTCTGTTATGCTCAAGGTGTTTGACCTCAAATTCAGGCATGCAACTTTCCTCCTATTCTGGCTTAAGTTATTGACAAGTGTAAGATGCTATAAATTAGTGTCTAATGTAAGACACATCAAGTCAAGCATTTAACGATTTTACTTTGAATTTTTCAATAGTAAGCTGGCCTATGTACACATCATCAAATATTTTTCCTTTTACATAGTTTCCAAAGGCTCTCAGCATGTCATCCTTGCTTTTTGTTGAATCAAACCAATTGAACTTGACTAAATTGAAATTGTCACTAATCTAGTCTGTAGAATGCTTTGAAATGGGCGTTCAATGTAAGATGCCAACAAAAGAAACGTTCAACATAAGACGTCAATTAAAAAGTGTTCAATGTAAGATTTTAAGAGGCAAGCGTTCAACAGTCTACGCTTTGAATCCTCTTTTTCTTTTTTTCTCTTTTTTCCTTTTTTTGATCTTTAGATCTTTTTTGCACTTTCTTTTTTTTGTCTCTCTATTTTTTGGCTTTTTGATTTTTTGGATTTTTTTTACACTTGCTTTTTTTCACTCTAATTTTTTCCTCTTTTTCCTTTTGTTTGATAAAGGAAAACCTATTACAAGTTTCTATAAAAGGGAAAAAGATAAATGAAAATCAGACCAACCATGTCCTATTTATAATGCTTGTTCAATCATTCACCCTGCGATTCAACATTCACCACAAATAAAATCCAAAGATAAACGGAAAAGCAGACAATGTGTTAAATGCCAATGTTGGTGTGTCTAATGTATGACGGTAGAGGTTGAGCATTCAAAACTCCTGTTTAGATAGCTACATAGAAACACTTCCAAACAAGCACTTAAAGCTTTGATTTTCGATTTTCACTTTATTATTAATGTTTTAAACCTATGTGGCTTTCTTTAGGGAAATCTATGGCTCCTCACAAATAGGATAAAAATTCTTCTTCCTTGGTACTACCCCTTTACGTCAACTCCTAGGGGTCGTTAGGGAAGCCTAAGCACACATAGATCCCTACTACATAGAGGTAAAGTCCAATGTACCTAGGATTGATCAGGTCTCTCGTGTATTCAAACATACAACTACCTTAAACCAAAGAAGGGGGAGGGAGAATACAATTCTCAACTTGGGATTCCAACTTACTTCCACAAGAGTCAAGGGAGAGAAGAATGCCCCTTGCGAAAGTAAGTGACAACACAGACACCTCTCCAAAGTCTTTCGCAACAGAGGTGTTTAGGATTTAAGTGGTTATTTGCGTAACTCAAGGAAAGATGTAATCAAATTAGTTCCCAATAAGGGTCAACAGGTCATAGAGAAAACATCGATTTTTATTTGATTTTTTTTTTAATAGCACTCAAAAAATCAAGGTTCCGGTCCTTACAGCAAAGTTGATCACCTCACACCTTGATATTTGGGCCAGCTATAAAAAGAAAACAAAAGAAAATATTGAAAAATAGAAGATTCTCTGTATAGATGTGTTTGATGCTGTAAATGGTGCATCTAACGTAGAACGCCTACATTTTGGTATTTAACATAGAATGCTTGCAATCTGGCATTCAACACACTAATAGTGATTCTTTTAGAAAAGCTATATTTTTTAGTCAACCACCCTTGCTTTCGAGAAATGAAATCAAAGGAGAGGTGGTTGCTGGCATATAAGCATAAAAAGAAAAAAAAATCAAGAGATCAAGGTGCCTCAAAACACTATGAGGAATTTCTCCATGACTATTGAAAATTTGCAAAAGAAAATAAAAGATGCAAGGAGAAGAAAAGAAGGAAGAAGAAGGGAATGCTCACCTTAGCATGAGGGCAGTTTTAGCTATCCTATCATGATTGCTTAACCATGGATGCGGGATTTTGTGGAAGTGTTTTACGTTTATTCGTATGTCGCCTTTCGCCACTTCACTTGTGCTCCTTTGTTTTGTGTCCAATTCCTCCACTCCACGGATATCGGAGCTGGTGTTATCGCTACTCTCGATTTGCTTTCGTTGGCCCTCGAGATGCCTTAGGGAGATGTTGTGGTCACAGGTTCAACTACCTTAGGACAACGCCAGCATCGCCTATGGGTGCCCATACCAGTGAGCTTCTTCTTCTTCTTCTTTTCCTCGTAAAACAAAATCAACATGTCACAGATTAATATGGTGTAGTAAGCAATTCAAAAAATTAATTTATCAAAATGAAATAGGATGAGAAAACTTACCTGAGGGGTTTTATCCCCTCAAGTGCAACTAATGTTATTGCCTAACTACAACATGCAACTTAAATGAAATGCGATATGCAAAATTACTAAAAGAAAAACCCCCTTTTCAAATGCATGAGATGAAAAATGAATAACACAGCGTGGCTGAAGCTAACAAAAGACTCAAACTCTAAATCTTTCTACTCTCTCTTTCTCAAAATTTCGGTCTTCCGGATCAATGTGGATATCTTATAATGGTTGGGGGTGCCTCTTTATTTGTAGAGGCAAGGGAGTGTCATAAAAGGCAAAAATATCCAAATTTGGAAAGATTCGACAGTTGCAAACAAAAGTTTTCATTTCAAATGATTTGAATACCCAAATTTTGGTGTTCTATGTTAAACACCCAAAATTGGGAGTTCAACACACCTAGGAGTTATAGCTATTTATTTAGGGAACATTCCATCAATAATTTGGCAATCAATCACAATCAAAGGCTAATTGGCGTTACGCATGATTAGAGGAATTTTCCAGAAAATGAAACAATTTGAAATCAAAATTTTCTAAAGAAAGAAATTGGCTGATGTGGTGTTGTTGAGTTGTTAGGTGTAGGATGCACAGAATAGGGAGTTTAACGTTGTAAGCCCAAAATTAGCCATTCAACACCCTTAGGATGATAACTTACCAAATTTAGCTGCTATGTGGATGTTACCCAAGGGTCGAAAAGAAAGAGGCACAAGGGGAAAGCAAACCACAAATGACAAATGGATAAGGAAAATAAAATGGAGTCGCCACCTAGTCTATTAAAAGAAGAATCGAAAGAAGAGGAAAATCAAAAAACACAAGATGGATAAAAAAACATAAGGACAAATGCAAAATGAAGAAATCCCTACCAATGGATGCAACACAAGGGTCGGTATGAGCCAGAGAAAGGATAAGGACTCTGTAGACACCCCGATTTTTAGGCGGCTTGTAGGTGAATCTTCTTGAAGATGTTGCTTAGGATGTGGCTAGCTTAACCACTTTTGAACCCTATTTGACATTTTAATTAGCCCGAGATCATTGTACAAACCGACCACAACCCTATGGCCCAGCAACTAGGTGGGAGCACCAAAGTGGAGCACCAAAGTGGCGCACAAAGCTGACGCACCAACTTGGCACAGCCACTTCTCAGGCTGCTGGTAGTTGGCTTTCCATCTTCTGTGCTTGTAACCTTCACTTGTGAATATTCTTCACGAATCTACGCAAGGCTGTTGAGTTTTGAGGCCTTTTGCATCCCTAGGAGTTACCCTTTCATTCTCTTTAAAAGGCCCTCCTTGGCAACTCATCTCTCTTAGCAAGTCACTTTGCAACTCACCCACTTATAGCAATCAGCACCCCAACTTCCAGAGCGCATTCCCTTGCATCCCAGAGCACTCCCAATCGTGTCCAATGCAACACGGAGGAGATACCTTGAGCCATCCAAGGAGGAGACATCATAGGTAAGGCAAGTTCCTTCACTCATTTCCATATGGATTTTACATGATAGAACCTGCAACTAGGCTGATATATTGCCTATATAATGATGTTCTCTCGTATCTATTGGTGTTATTTTGGATGGTCATGATGCTCCTTTCTATATTCATTGCTTCTTTGTCATGATGGTTCTGTGATCTCTGTTTTAGCAATGAATCATAAGTCTTATGTAGCCACTAGTATGGAACATGAACTGTAATGCATCCTCTTTACTTGTCTTATCATTTCCGCATGGTCCTTAAGTCAACTAAATCACTGCATGAATCATAAGATCCATCAACGGTTACTGCAGTCCATAAAAACCCATGAACATGCATGACTTGAGGAAAGAATGATAAGACTGTTTTAATGCTTGTTTATTTAACATGACTAAGTTTCCTGGCATCTAGGTAGTTGATTTGGATAATCAATAACCCAATTCATTGCATGCATCTAGCCCAGACTTTTAAATCAGACTGCAGTCTGATTCAGAATTTCTGGGGTGCACCAAACAAGTGCACCATACTGGCGCACCATCCTTGCACACCAGGCTAGTCCTCATGCATTTTTATCGTTTGCTTTTTATTGTTTTGCTGTGACTTCGCTGGTCCTCATGCATTTGGCCTTTAGCGCCAAGCATGAGGCTGTTGTTGGCATGGTTATAGGAATTGGCGACTCTGCAAGGGAAAGCAAATCCCAGCTTTTGTTTTGGGTTTTTTCGTTTACTTTGGCTTTTCTCCTTGTTTTCTTGTTCCCCATGCTTTGCTTTGGTTGTCTCTTTTTAATAAGCTATGTCTTTCTTACATGCATGCCGTTTGTATAATGGGTATTTTCTTTTTACACATTTGCACATAGTATGCACATGCTTTTTGTTTGTTAATAGATGGTTGCTTTGCATGTTTTCTTCTCTTCATGTATATGCCATGTTTAGGAGATTAGAGACATGCTTTCCTCCCCTTTATGGTTAATAAAAACATAAAAAAAAAAAACAAATAAATAATAGGACACAAACTAGTGACAAATTGCAAACTTTCCCCCATGACTAAATAAATTTGCAAGTAAAAGACTTAAAGCATATTTTGCATTCATCTTATAGGGCATGCATCCTCTGATCTCTTCAGTCCACCTATATAGTTTGCGAAGGACATTTCCCGATTTTCTCATTCTATGGCTTTGGCGTGGGATTAGATATCGGTATGTCCCACCTTGTCTGGGGTCCTGTCGGTGTTGGTTGAGGGTATAGCCTACTGCTTTGGCAGAGGACGAGGCCCCGAACGCACTACCCGTTTACTACCTAAGCTTTGGCTAAGATTTAGAACGGGAACCTATATCTTCTAACCTTGAGTCGGAGAGCCATGTACCACTATGTGAACTCGGAGTAGATCACCTGGTTGGACACCCTTAGATTGAGAGAGAGCTCATGCTAGAAACATTCATGCATTTGCATCTCATACCATCATAAGCACTGCATCTTTTCTGACTTATGTCTTTGTTTTTGCACAAAGGGTACCAGTCAGTGTGCGAGTTCCTTAGCCAGAGTTCAAAGTTTTTTCCTTTTGCTCACACCCGATGTGACATGATTTTCAACTGCATCTCCTGAGTTATCTATCACCTTTAACGATAGCTCATCCTAGGATCCGTCCTCTTGTTCCCAGCCATAGTGCAATCTGTACCCGCTCACGATCCACTATGGCCCAGCAAACCAGTAAGCCCCTTTCCTCTGCTGTCCTGGAGGAGGTCCTTGTTGTCACTGCTGCCACTACTTTTGCCTTAGTGTCCGGAGGACCTCCGTCACCCCAGTATTGCGTCCTGGTGGCTACCCTACCTTCAATGCCACCGATTTGGTCTTCTGCTGCTGTCGGGGCCCCAACAGTTGAGTCTATCCCCATGATCTTCTCCCAGACTCCTTTTGCTGCTCCACCTCAGGGCTATGTGTTTACCTGCCTTCCTCTGACTATGGTTGTCTCTGTAGTAGCCTTTCCCTAGTTTAGACAGTAGGGGTCTCAACTTCCTGACTCCTCTGTCCCTATTTTGCCTCCATCCTTTGGAGCCACTGGTGATGATCTCATGACTACGCAACTGTAACAAATGTTGGCCCTCGCCCAGTAGTTGCAGGGATTGGCACTAGCACTTCAATCCTTTTCAGGTTTGTCCTTCTCGATTCCTGAGTTGCCTATGCAACTGGCCCTAGGACCACAGATTGCACCCACTACACCACCCCCGTAGCTGTCTCCATCCCTTGTCTCTCGGCGATAGGGGTGTCGACATTGCCTTTTGCAACACCGCCATAGCACCCACCACAGCATGCATCTCCATTATTTGGTGGCCAGCCTTCTAGGCTAATGGGAGCACAACCCGCCGTGAGCGTAGTACAAGGGGCCATTCCGGTCCAACAGCTCTTGCTCCCGCATTCTGCACCACATGTAGCACCACCCCCTGCATTATCCTCACTCATGTACCAAACACAGGGTTCATCTTTTGTCCCACAGCACACAACACCCATGCACAGGTACACTGGCCATCCTACCGTAGCACCAAACGACGGAATGGTGGATCCAGAGGAGCCCTTAATGGCGACACATACAGTGTACGTGCCACCCACCTCGGCTGCACAATCTGGTACTATAGTAGCTCTAGACGTTCTCCTTACGAGGGTGAATGATTTGGAGCACACACTCCAACAAGTGCAGGGTGGAGACCACCAGTCCTACCATTTTTGGGACCTCTGTTATTTTCTAGAGGAGACTGTCTCACCGAACTTTCAAATCCTAGAGTTCGAAAAATACAATGGTAGGGGTTGCCCGATTTCCCACCTTAAAGCCTATTGCAGAGACCTTGCCCAGCTTCAAGCTGAGGAAAAGTTGTTAATCTGCCTATTTTAGAAGTGTCTCATGGGGCCCACGTTGAAGTGGTTCACCTCCCTCGACATGGCCACCATTAGGACCGAGGACGACCTCACGCAGGCGTTCCTTGAATAGTGTTCCATCCAAAGCGGGAGGACTTAATCGCAATTAAGCAATAGCCCCAAGAAACATTTGTGTAGTATGTTGGACATTGGTTGTCCTTGGCTTCGCAGGTCAAAGATAGACCCTCCGACGAGGAGTCTATTGAGATCGTGATCCGAGAAGTACAGCAAACAGTCAGGGCTCTGCCCAGCATACAGCTAGTCACCACTTTTTCTACTTTGCTTCAGGAAGGTGCCCGCCCGTGTTGATAGTTCACTGTGCAGCAGCAGCTTTCCAACGCTCTCTACATTTGCCAAGCAGGCCACTTCCTCACATAGTGGTGCTAGCAGCAGCAACAACAACAACAACAACCATAATGCCAATCCACCCAAGAGACGGGACCCTCCAAGGATACAATCTCTTATATTAGATCTCCTGCTACACCGACAAATGTCCATCTGCCCCCTCAGCACCAATTAGTTTATGCACCCACACCCACACTTGAAGCACCACACACCACTCCCACTGCCACTCTAGTTTATCCTACCTCACTTGTGGGGATGCGCCCACTATTGGCATATCCGTAGCCGAGGTGGCAACGCTGTTACAGGCACCACTATACCCCTTTTGTGGAGCCGTTGAGCATAGTGTTCCTTAAAGTCACATCCCTTTTGAGGCTGCCTGAGATTTGCTCGCCACCAAGTCCACTTCCTGCATGGTGTAATGCGAGCACGTTCTGCAATTTCCATTGAGTGGCAGGCCACTAGACAGACAATTGCCTTACACTAAGGAACGCAATCTAGGACTTGATTGACCAGAAGGTCATCGCTTTTAGCTCATAGGTAGCACGCCCTGAGCCCACATCAGCAGCCACACAAGCACCACCAGCACAATCCAACTTTGTTAGCCAGCCATTACCTCAACATTCAGCCCTAGGAGCAGCAGGCCCCTCAGGAGTCAATTCCATCTTTCCTGTTGATTCTATCTGATATTTAATTTGTCCTAGCAATCTTATTCATGGTGTATCATCACCTTTTCCATGTTAGTTATATCTATCCATCCTGGGTGATTTTGAGGAGTCAATTAGTTTGATCTGTCCTACTGTTGAGGCAGTCGCTGTTGTAGCTTTAGATCCCGTCCGCCTCAAGCCTAAACCTTCTGATGTTCTGTACTGTGTCAACTGGTTCTAGCCATTCAATTTCGTTCCTGCCCTTGAGCATTCGTAGTGATCCCCATTTGATGGTCGTAAACTTGTGTCGCAAGTGGGGATACGAGAAAGGAACCCCTTGGGCAATACGGCCAAGGAATCGCCGAACCTGTCAAGGTGGATGAATAGAGAAAGCACGAAGGATTGGGATACAAGTATCAATACTAGCAGAAGAGACCCCTCCACTTCGGTAATTCCCCAAAGATGATCATTTCCCGCAATTTAACTAACTTCACTAGTGCAGGCGTCTTGAATCCAAGCTAGAGTTTGCTCATAGCGTCAATGTCGCAGTCACCAGTAGTTTGGATTTATTTAGAAGAATTTTTCCAGAGAATGATCATTCAGTGTCAGAGCAGACCTGTGAAAAGTTTCATAGTTGTACAGTGCTGTCAGAGTCAGAATAGTTGGCAGTGCGTCAGGCAGCTGCAGTACAAGATCTTTCTCAGAAGGCATACTCAGAGAGCTTGACAAATGACGCAGTTGAAGATATTTTGTTCCAGGAACAATTGAAAGTGCACCTGGAGGACATAGCAGACCACGACAGATTCAAGAAAGGGAAAACAGTTGCATCAACGTCTCCTAGCTGAAAAGTACTACCAGTGATCGTCAGCCATTCCCGAGCCTTGCGAAACATTCCATTGTAAGCCATGCATCTCTATGTTTCTTGTTTTAGCATTCCAGTATTCTATGTTATTGCATCCAAATCGCATCATATGCATTGTACTTTCTTTTCGTTTACACTATAATCATAATATGAGACATTGGCATAACCATTGCCCGATGAGGAAAATTGGGAAGCCTGCCTGCTTAGGAAGAGTTTTGATCCTCCTCACGCGTTACTACATGTGTGACCTAGGAGGTAAGGGAGCCAGTATTCGTGGGAAAGTGGACAAAATGTACAAATTCCCAAGGAGCCTATACATCGAGAGGGAGGAAAACTAATAGGTCATGAGTGAGGGGGAGCCAATAAAATAAAACAAAGACATCGGAGCACAAAAGAAATAAGAAGATAGAAGTTGCAGATAGAAGTCGACTCCAATGAGAGAGGCATGCAAGATGACTCTATCCCTATCACATAACTTGGAGAGGAGTTGAAGCATACACATAACAAGCCCATTTTTTCAAAGGGACTAGCCACCCTTTAAGTAAAACTGAAATAGCAGCCACCCCTCAGCCTAGGTGTTTATTACCTCCAAGTAGGGATAGGATTGGTCAGCATGCCTTTGAGGGAGGGAAAAAAATGAATTATTGAAAAAAGTAGGTATAGGGCCCTAGGAGTTTGGCATGGAGCCCATTTTATCCCAAAAGCCCATTGGTTGAGTGAGAGCCACCATAAACCCAGGGATCCGGGTAGCATCAATTGTGTTGAGGACATTCTAGTTCCTTGTAGCAGGCAGTGAAGGCTTCCTCAGTGCTGAGGGCATATCTTTTATACACCATTCATAAATTTTACTTCCATCTTATGAGTCTTACATAAATCACTTGACATTCAGCATTTTTGATCGCACCACTTCTGCATTTTGCATTGCTTTGCAAGGCGTTTGCCTACGTTCCAACCAGGGGCATGCCAGATGCCTTTTTGAGTTAGAATTTTGGCAAAAAGGGATCTTCAACCAAGGGCATGTTAACTGCTCTTTGGTTGGAAGTAGGTATTTGACTAGGGGCATGCCAGTTGCCTTTCTAAGTCAAGGAGACCACTAGGGTAGTGCTACCGCCAGGACGATGTGGGCCAATACAAACTATTTGCTATAAAGAGCATAGACTAAATTCATTGCCAAGACAGACCAAATCAGATTCAGGAATGATACATGGTGACACAAGCCAGTCCCTTTATTACAACTCTTCAACTGTACAAAGATTGCTCACTTGATAAAGAATAAATGAGAAGTTCAGAGTAGTGGACTCCGTCACATTTTAGCAATGCAAATAGTGTAATGTCTGAGGTCCATAATGTCAAATGGCCACGAATTGCGTTTTGACCCTCCTCAGCTTGCATATGAACGACAAAGTGTAAAATGTCAAGAGAATGAGCGCAAAAGTCTTCAAAAATCCACCAGTGGGGTAATTTACAGAAAACCCCATGACATTGTAAAATTTGCAAAATAGCCCACAAAAGGGTGCGACAAATCACATTTGAGCAGAAACTTGCTAGCACTCAGCACAAATTCCAAATATCAACAGCGCAGTAGCAATATAGCCATTAGAAGTTTGCCATATCAAGCTAATTTGCAATAAGGTCCCTCTAGTTTCAGAAAATTACAAATGCGCCCCAACTTTTTTGTACAACTCGTAAACAAAGCCAATTGAGATCGAAATTTCAGCAAAGTCATTTCATAGGATGTTTCATGCGCATCTCAGTAAGAGCACTGATTTCCATGCTATAGAACTACCAGTAGGCACAATTGCAGTTTTGTCCTCTAGAGCGCAGCTAGAGCTAGCTCCCATCCTAGGCGGTAATCAAGGGTTCATCGCTTTATTTTTTGGATTCTCGTTCTAGACGAATGAGATCCTTCTATCCCTTCGTTTTTCTGATTTTCGTGGGTGCAAAATCCTTTTCCATGGCATTTGACCAAGCCATCAACGTCAAAGTCGAAGTCGACCTTTGACCGAGCCATCAAAGTCATCTCTTTTCCTTTTTCCTTGGATTCTCGTGGGTGAGAAATCATTTTGCTTGACTTTTGACTGGGCGGTCAAAGTCAACCATTGACTGGGCAGTCAAGGTCTTTTCCTTTTCCCTTGGAATCTAGTGGACACGAAATCCTTTTCCTTGGCTTCGACCAGGTGCTCAAAGTCGACCTTTGAATGGGTGGTCAAGGTCATTTCTTTTTCTTTTTCCCATGGATTCTCACGGGTGTGAAATCCTTTTCTTTTGCTTCTGACCGAGAGGTCAAGGTCATTTCTTTTCCTTTTTCCTTGGATTCTCGCAGGCATGAAATCCTTTTCCTTGGCTTTTGACTGGGCCGTCAAAGTTGCCCTTTTATTGGGTGGTCAAGGTCATTTCTTTTCCTTTTTCCTTTGATTCTCACGGGAGTGAAATGTTTTTCCTTCGCTTTTGACAAGGCGGTCAAATTCGACCTTTCATTGGGCGGTCAAGGTCATTTCTTTTCCTTTTCCTTGGATTCTCGCGGGCACGAAATACTTTTCCTTGGCTCTTGACCAGGCGGTTAGAGTCGACCTTTGACCGGACGGTCAATGTCATTTCTCTTTCTTTTTCCCTTCGATTCTCATGGGCACGAAATTCTTTTCCTTGGCTTCTGACCGAGCGGTCATAGTCGATCTTTGACCGGGCGGTCAAGGTCATTTCTTTTCCTTTTTCCCTTGGATTCACGTGGGCACGAAATCCTTTTCGTTGTCTTTTGACCAGGTGGTGAAGGTCATTTCTTTTCCTTTTTCCTTGGATTCTCGTGGGCACAAAATCCTTATCCTTGGCTTTCGACCGAGCAGTCAAAGTCGACCTTTGATAGGGCAGTCAAGGTCATTTCTTTTCATTTTCATTGGATTCTCACGGGCGTGAAATCCATTTCCTTGGCTTCTAACTAGGTGGTTAGAGTTGACCTTTGACCTGGTGGTCAAGGTCATTTCTTTTTCTTTTTCCCTTGGATTCTCGTAGGCGCGAAATCCTTTTCCTTGGCTTTTGACCAGGCTGTTAGAGTCAAACTTTGACCAAGTGGACAAGGTCATTTCTTTTTCTTTTTTTGTTGGATTCTCACGGGCACGAAATCCTTTTCCTTGGTTTTGACCGGGCGGTCAGAGTCGACCTTCGACCGGGCGATCGAGGTCATTTCCTTTCCTTTTTCAGATTCTCGGGGTGCAAAATCCTTTTGCTTGACTTTTGATCGGGGGTCAATGTCGACCTTTGACCGGGCGATCAAGGTCATTAGTTTTCCCTTTTCCTTGGATTTTCACGGGCGTGAGATCCATTTCCTTGGCTTTTGACCAGGTGATAAAAGTCGACCTTTTGACCAAGCGGTCATGGTCATTTCCTTTCCTTTTCCTTGTATTTTTTCCAGCGCGAAATCCTTTTGCTCGACCTTTGACCGGGCGGTCAAGGTCCTTATCGTTTTCCTTGGATTTTCGTCGATGCGAAATCTAGTTGTTTGACTTTTGACCGGGTGGTCAAGGTCCTTATCCTTTTCCTTGGATTTTCGTGGACGTGAAATCCAGTTGTTTGACTTTTGACTGGTTGGTCCTGGTCCTATTCATCCTTTTCTCTTTTGGGTTTTCGCAGGTGCGAAATCCCATTGATTGCCCTTGGTCCATGCGAAGAGGGCTCTCTTTCTTGTTTGACAAATAGTATGTTTGTCATGCCCCGTTTCTTTAGGCTGGTGTCCCTAACTACTTGGTTGACAACCGTCATGCTGTTGAGCGAATGGGTTGACGAGACTTGGTTGACTTGTCATGTCCCGCCTCCTCAAGTTGATAACCTCAATAATCTGGCTGATGAGTCCGACAACTTATAATACCCTACTGGTGGTCCACTCTACGCGCAGGGTTTCTTTAGTTTTTGCAATGGCACTTCAGCATTAGCATCAGCTTCGCATTCAGCATCAAGTCCTGCTTTTGTATTTAAGCTCATCATCGCATTGCAATGCATTTTCCGCATTTGGCTCGACATTCGCATGCATGTTTACACTTTGGATTTGCATTTGGCAACAAGTCATGACTCTCGGAGCATCCACCGGATAAATGACCTAGTGCCTATAATAAACACCACTTCTCTGCGGCCTCAAAATGGTGGTATCTTGTCAACCCTGAGCAACGGTCTCGGTTCCCTCTGTCCCTCGACTACTCTCAGGGAGGGGCATCTATAGACACCCCGATTTTGTGGCGGCTCGTAGGTGAATCCTCCTGAAGATGTTGCTTTGGATGCGACAAGCTTAACTACTTTTGAACCCTATTTGACATTTTCATTAGCCCGAGATCATCACACAAACAGACCACAGGCCTATGGTCTGGCAGCTAGGTGGGTGCACCAAAGTGGAGCACCAATGTGGCGCACCACGTTGGTGCACCAAGTCGGCGCACCAACATGGCGCACAAAGCTGGCGCACTCATCTGGCACACCATGCTGGCGCACAACCACTTCTCAAGCTCTTGGCTATTGCCTTTCCATCTTTTGTGCTTGTAACCTTCACTTGCGAATATTCTTCACGAATCTACGCAAGGGTGTTGAGTTTTGAGGCCTTTTGCATCCCAAGGTGTTATTCTTTCATTCTCTATAAACGGCCCTCCTTGGCAACTCATCTCTCTTAGCAATTCACTTTGTAACTCACCCACTTTTTGCAACCAGCACCCCAACTTCCTGAGCACATTCCCTTGCATCCCTAAGCACTCCCAATCATGTCCAAAGCAACAAGGAGGAGATACCTTGAGCCATCCAAGGAGGAGACATCATAGGAAAGGCAAGTTCCTTCACTCATTTCCATATGGATTTTACATGATAGAACCTGCAACTAGGCTGATATAATGTCTATATAGTGATGTTCTTTCGTATCTCTTTGTGTTATTTTGGATGTTCATGACGCTCATTTAAATATTCATTGCTTCTTTGTCATGATGATTCTGTGATCTCTGTTTTAGCAATGAATCATAAGTCTTATGTCGCCACTAGTATGGAATATGAACTGTAATGCATCCTCTTTACTTGTCTTATCATTTCCGCATGTTCCTTAATTCAACGAAATCACTACATGAATCATAAGATCCATCAATGGTTACTGCAATCCATATAAGCCCATGAACATGCATGACTTGGGGAAAGAATGATAAGAGTGTTTTAATGCTTGTTTATTTAACATGACTAAGTTTCCTGGCATCTAAGTAGATGATTTGAATAATCATTAACGCAATTCATTACATGCAACTAGCCCAGACACTGAAATCAGACTGCAGTCTGACTCAGAATTTCTGGGGTGCACCAAACTGGCACACCAGCCTGGTCACAAGGTGTAGGCAGCTCATTTTGCATTATGATTTGCATGCCTTACTGTTTGTCCTGGACTTTGATTTTCCTGATGTTTTATCCTTGATATGCCATGTTCTTACTTGCATGATTTGAACATATAATAGCACTATTTGTTTTAGTTTTGCATCTAGTGAAGTCAGCCTGCCACTGGGGTCTAGTGAACTGGTTGCCCCATGGACTCTTTTCTGGAGAGTTCTTATGCAACAGTCCATGATCCAGAACCAGGTAGCATGGCTGAAACCCATTAGCTTTGTTTAGTATAGGAGTTGTGTGATCTTGTGTGAGGCATATTGCCCTTGAGCACAAGACCCATATCATGTTTTCTTGGGTTTTCTCTTTCCTTTATGACCTTGTGGAAGAGGGGAAAACACACTCACATGTGATCAGGTGTTTTAGATGTCCACGATGCATTTTTAGACGATTTTATGCATGTTTGGAAGATTTTATATCGCATGGCACATTAGTGTAGCTTATTGTTTGATCTGCATTTTCATAGCACACATAGGTGGCGCACAACATAGGCACACATAGGTGGCGCACCAGACTAGCGCACCAGTCTGGCGCACCTACCTGTTTTTCACTACATAAAGTAGCTTTTTGGCATGGTATTTAGCATGATTCTCGGTTTGCTTTGCCTTTGGATTTCTTTGGGTGTCTTCTTGGATATATCAGGATGACTCCATTCCATTTTCATCCATATTTGTGCATGGTAGCATTGGTTTTGCATATAGCAAAGCGAGGACGGTGGCCACCCGATATTGTTGGATTCGTGGTTATATTCGTGCAATATCTTTGCACCGGTGTTTGATCCACCGGTCGGGTGACCTTTTTGAGCATTAGGACACATCCTACAGTCTGTCTACCCATGTTTAGCATAAGGCACCACTTGCATGTAGCATTGCATGGCATATCGCCGTTCGGTGTACAGAAACTGGTTGAAAAGCCAACATTTCAGATAAGTAAACAAAAACCCATGAAAGACCGATTTTTAGGGAGCACGGGGGTGCCTCATACCTTCCCCGTGCGTAACAGGGATCCTTGCCCAAGTTTTGGTTCATGATTGACCTTTTCCATTGGTTTTATTGCATAGTTTTAATGTTTTAAAACGGTTTTCCTCGTCTCCTGTTTTCAAGTAGAGTAGGTGGTGACTTCTGCATTTTTATCATTTGCTTTTTATTGTTTTGCCGTGACTTCGCTCGTCCTCGTGCATTTGTCCTTTCGCACCAAGTACGAGGTTGTCGCCGGCATGTTTACAGACTCCTGTTGTGCATGGGGAAGGTGTGACCATGCCGGTGGAACCCCTGGGCGTGGTTCACCAAACCTTACTCCGGTGTGCGGAAACACACTAGGAGGTCCGATATAGTCACGGCGAAAATGTTGAATCCGGAGGAAGAGACAAGACTCGGAAACCCCAATGGGAAAACAAAAGGATAAGGAAAGCAGTTGCCACCTAGTCTTTTAATGGAAAGACGAGGAAAACCAAGAAAACACAAGAAAATCACGAAACAAAATAAAATGTAGAATGCATGTGTGATCCGTGCGTAATGGATAATGCTAGATGAATGTGGGCCAGAGAAAGGGTAAGGATTCTGGTTACGCATGGGGAAGGGGTTAGGCACCCCCATGCGCCCGAGAAAACTCGGTCTTTCTAGGTTTCCTACTGTCTATGGTCTGCTAAATGTATGCTTGCTTATTCTATATGCTCATGCATGAAGATGACTAAAAACATGTCAAATCAAGGAGAAGTGAAATCAAAGGAAAAAGTTAATCCGAGGGTCAAATGTAGGCATTGTTAATGTCGCTTTACTGTATGCCCTTAGGTGATGAGGAAAATCGTGAAAATCGTGAAACTCTCGGAAAGCGTCTTGTAAAACAGCGGAAATCTGAGAAAATCGAAAAGGGGAAAATAATCCTTGTTTCGGGACCATGTCGGCTTTGTAAGCCTTTTACTGTACTCCCTCGGGCGATGGAAAACCAAAACAAGTGAAGACTGCGGAAAACTGAGGAAAACCTGGAAAATGAGGTAAAGACTAAGCTCGGCACATAGCTAGAAACCGTGCACCAAGCCAGGAATAAAAGACAGAAAAAACCGTGCAAAAAGATGCAAAAAGTATGCAAAATGCAAGTGTGAGTGCAAATCTGAAGAATGCAGGGGGTTTTATGCAAAAAGCCCAAATCCGATGAAAATCTGAGTCCGAAAGCCCAAATCAGCGAAAACACATAGGAAAACACATTCCATGCATGTATGAAGAAATCTGGGGTCAAATATGCTCCCTAGTGCAAAATGAAGTTCTTTAGGGGCTAAAATGCAATTTACCCACTAATGCATGCAATGTATGTCAAATCAGCACAAAATCAGGGTAAAAATGCAAGGAAAATACTCAGAAATGATTCAAGGG
>JAMKQA010249889.1:0-15668 GCA_024699735.1 Posidonia australis | reverse complement strand
CAAAAAGGGGGAGAAATAAATGAAAATAGAAAATATATGACATATAATAGTAAGATATGAAATTATATGACATGAGAATATCAATATATGACAAAAGGGAAGCTTAGCTTAAGGGGGAGAAAAAGCCAAACGAAGCTAGGTTTAGCTTAAGGGAGAGAAAAGTCAAAAGACGCTTAGTCTACATTTTAAATTTGATATTCTAAATATTTTGATTTTGTTATCATCAAAAAGGGGGAGATTGTTAGAAATATCTTTGTTATTTTGATGATTACACTTGGATATATTTTTATAGAAATAAAATGACTGATGAATTTATTTGTTGTAACTCTATACTCAGCAAAAGGATTAAGTTATGTAAGTCAAAAATCATATATTTATAGAGTTTTTCATGAAGTATCAAAATCGGCATACCGAAGGAAATTCGGCATACCGTTTCAAAATAAAACGGCATACCGAAGGAGAAAACGACATACCGAGTCAGGAAAGAGCGGTATACCCATCGACCTTCCGATTTCAAAGAAGAAGAAAACAAATCGGCATACCGAAGAAAATCGACATACCGAAGCAGAAGAAAACGGAACGAGTGTTGGAATTCTGGAAAAACTGAGAAAACAAAGAAGAAGACAGAAACGGCATACCGAGATGAAACGGCATACCGTTTCAGGAAAAATCAGTATACCGAAATAAAAACGGCATACCGAATTGCCCGTCAAGTGCAAACTGAAGATCTAAACGGCACACCGGAGGATAAAACGGCATACCGAAAGACTAGCCGTTTGTGACCGTTGTTCTAGTCGTTAGACACAATTTATGAGGATCTCATGGCTATAAATAGGACTCATTTATGCCTCCATAAAGACACACTTTTTGACATACTTGTAATTGATATATTCCTTCGGTCATTTATTCTCCTCGCAAGCATACTGTAAAGCTATTGTTGTAATCGAGCTTTGTGAGAGGGAAGTCTCAACTTGTAAAGCATCAAGAAAGGGCTCTAGCTTCTCAGGGATAGAGAAGTGGGAAGGGCAAGAGAGGAGTTGGTGAGACAACCAACAAGTAAGTTCTTTATTGTTTAAGAATAAGGGAAAAATCTCAAGAGGGTTTTGAGGAGTGGACTAGGTTGGGTTGCCGAACCACTATAAATTTTATTGTGTTTTCAATTACTCTAATCCCTATCTTGTGTATTTAATTCTAGTGACATCAAGTGTGTATGATAAGTACAAATTGATTAATCACATTACTTATAATTTCTGATTATTGTTAAAATTGGGTATAGTAACAATAAAAAGTAAAATTATCTATTCACCCCCCTCTAGAGAAGCCTTTCGATCCTACACTTGTGGTTTTGCTTACGCCTGTAAGTGGCATTATCTGCTTGCGCTTGTGAGTGGCGTCATGGCTTTTGGAGATATGAATTTGTGTTGGTTTTATTCAAAATGTGTTTTCTGTGCGGGCTAAGTAGAGGCTCAGTGTTTGGTGTGACGCTTTGTGTGGTTATGGACTTGCTTTGGCAAGTGTAGCAATTTCAAGTGTGCATTAAGATTTTGAAAAACATGCATATAATTTTGAAAAGAAAAAAAAAGGTTTTGAAAGACATTATTCTAAAAGACTTGTGGCTTGCTAGGCAATGATGTATTGTCCTATTGCGATGTTGTAACATCTAAGAGAGATGTCAGAAGTGTGTGTGTGTAGGTAGGGTGTGTATTAGGTGACCTTTTAGTAGTTACTCATGTGTGTTTTATTTGATATTTTTCTCAAGTGTAGGATAGGTGTGGGAACTTGCTAGTACACACAAAGTTGGAATCAGTCGACCACATATTAAGAAATATGAACAAGTGTTTTGTTTAGTTTAATTTAGTTAAAAGTTCTTTTGTTTATGTTGTTTCTATTGGATTTAGTTTTAGATATGAAGTAATTAATCACAAAAAGGGAAAAAATAATAAATAAATAATTAATGTTAGGTTTTGGAGTAGAAACTCAGAGATCGTTACACTTGTAAACATGCTTCTTTATGTCAATATCGTGTATGCGTATTTGTGATCAGGCATAACACAACAATGTCAATATTGTATATGTGTATTTACAGCAGAAGAGCCAATCACCATCCTTGTTCTTCCTGCCAACATTGTGTTCACAAATTTGGGTATCAAGCACAACTTAGCAATTCTTAGAATTATAATTCTTGACCTTGACCTCGATCCATAGATGATGCATTTGTTAGGAATTGGTATATTAACATAATAAATATAGTTTTTGTGCATCAAACAAAGTAAAGAAAAGCATATGCAAATAAATGAACAATTCTAGAAATTCTGTATTTTGTGAGGACACATCGTGAGAACATTTAACGATGACAAATAGTGAGAACATAACGAGGATACGTCTTGGTAATATAATAATAAGGATTTATTGTAGAAATATCCTGGTTATATCCTCACTATATATTTAATGAGGAGATAACGAGGACATGTTCTCGTGCATCGTTCTCGTTAAATCGACTTTAAAATTTCCACTCATGGGTATTTTCTCCCTTTACTTTTTCCTTACCTCTTGTCTTGTCTCTCCTTCTCCTCCTACTACTTCTCCCATTCGCCGCTAGACATAACTTCCTCCTCCTCCTCCCTTCCACTGCCGGACACAACCTCCTCCTCCCGTCGACACAGCCTCCTCCTCCCACCCCCCCACCGAACATAGTCTCCTCCCCCCACTAGCATAGCTTCCTCCTCCTATAGGTTAGAATGCCCAATCACGGCTGCCAAGTTCAAATATTGAGACATAGTGATATAATGCTCCACGACCTTTAGTCCTATGGATGTAGCTACTTCCTTGATTTTTGATGTTAAGCTCCCATTTGGGAAGATAGAAACCTTGTTTCTCTTTTTAGGAAGCTCCTGCCACACTCTTCTTTGATGAGTCCCATGAGTTACAACATGCTCCAATTCAAGGTTAAAAGCTAGGAAAAAATATTAGATGAACACTTGGATGAAGTTCTTTGCCAATAAGAGGAGATCGATTACTAACCACCTACCTTTTTATATGGTAATCATATTGGGACTGAAACGTAGCATCTGAATAATGTAAAGGAGAAAAATAGATAGCTACCATTTGATTTTGAAATATCGCATTTAGATTCTAACAGGGGGAAGAGGCAATAAAGTCAAAAGCATTTATCTGTGGTTGCCTTTTTTTCTCTCGTCTCTTTGGGGAGAAATGAAGGTTCCTAGATAGGTACAATGGTATAACCTTAGAACAACATTCGCAGCATTAATTAGTAAGCTCACTTCAAGCAGCACTTACCATAAGTTTGTCAAAAGTGGGAAATGTAGCAACACGAGGGATGTCAAATTCTATCTCATGGGCAGTTGGTACTTTGTTTTGAACCAGTTATTTTCCATGATCCTAGCACATGTAATGTGTTGTGCAAACCAAAGTGCTCAAATGTATAAGAGATGTAATCTAACAATTAACCAATTCAATTAAAACATATTGCAAATCAAAGAATGGCAGTAGCCGCATAACACAACATAATAGAGAAAGCTGTTGACTGGTGGTCATGAAGACCACCGACCGTTACAGTCAAAGAAGAAAACGGTCGTGGTTTAATACTGGCAATGATTCGTTAGAGTTATTGACCGACGTAAATCAAGGAGCTGTTATTGGGAGCGGAGGGTGGTGGAGACGTTGTGGCTCTACTATAAATTGATAGGGAAAACGAAGGGAAAATCATCGAGAAATACATACCTCGTTTCCTGGTAAAATCCACCTCGTCGGAGTTCCCATACGACGATCAACAAGTGGTATCAGAGCCCACTGCTCCGCCGCTGTCCGCGCTCTGCCATCCTGGCGCCACCGTGTGTGCGGTAGTTTCTCTTCCCTCTGCACTCGCGAGCCGCAGTCGCCCTCAGCCCCTAGCTTGTGCGCGGGAACTCCCCTGCTCCACTCGCGGTCGCCCACTTCCCAGCCCACACGCGCCGTCGCCTCCTCCCCCGTGCATTGCAGGCCGACCACTGCTGCCCCACTCGAGCCGCCACTCTTCTGCGCAGCTCTGCCCCTGCGTGCAGAAGGCATCGCGCTAATCACCAGCCTACGCGCGTGCACCGTCGTATGCACACCCACTGCTGCTCTTCCACGTCTACAAACGCTCCTCCGCCTCTCACCTGCACCGGCGAGCCTCCCCTTCCCAGCGCGCGCCTCCTCTGTGGCGGCCTCTCCTTCCCAGCCTGCGTTTGCTTTTCACGGGTTAGGTTGTTTTTACATTATAAGGGGTGGGTGATATGAAGGATACATGATTAAATAATTAAAAACAATAAGGGATTGGTATATTTAAATGCATATTGTTTATATCTTGTTTGAAATTATGCTAGTTTGAAGATAATTGGACAGTAAAATTTTTGCATGATTCTTGAATTCATAAGTTAAGTGGTCATTATTCTCTATTAATCTTTATAAACTTAGATCTTATATATTATTGCATGTTTTGATAAGAAATTAAAGATATTAGTGATTAAGTTTTTGCAATAAGATATATATCTATTGTTAAGAAATTAACTATTAAATTAAGTTACATATTTGATTAATTAAACACTTGATCAATCAGTAGTTAAAAAGCACAATATCTGTTTTAAAATTCTCAAGCGCACATACAAGGCGTACATAAGTGGCGCACCTAGCAGGCGCGTATATCAGGCGCACCTAAGTGGCGCACCACTTAGGCGCACCTGTTCTGGTGTAGTAAGTTCTTCCTTTGAATTTTGATTGAAGAACTCATAAACTTTGTTAAGTTTTGAATACTACTTAGTTCTGGAATTGTTGTTCATTATTTGCTTAAGAAATTACACAAATTTTAAATTGTATATCAACATTTGTTGTAGTTTTAATGGCTAGCAAACTGTTCACAACTGAATTGGCTAGGATAGAGAAATTGAATAGGGCTAACTATGAGATGTAGTACCGGAAAATCAAATATGCATTAAAATATGATAATATTGAACATGCTATAGAATCTAATCCTCCGGAATTGCCAAACGACGCTTCTGAAGCGAAAATTAAAAAATAGAAAAAATTGAAAATTGATGACAAAAAGGCTAAAAACCTTATGTTCATGTTTATGAAGGATAGTCTATTAAAATGTTCTGAAATATACACTACATCTTACACATTGTGGAATGCTTTGAAGGAATACTATGATAAAACAAATGAAATGACAACTCAACTTATCGTTCAAAGATACAACTCTTGCAAAATGCTCGAGAAACAAAATTTAGTGGAACACATAAATGGCATGATAATTATGGCTAAGGACTTGGTTATTGTAGAAACCCCTATTCCTGAAAAACTGCAGATAACTACAATTTTAAATAGTCCCCCACATAGATATGACATGGTAACCACATCTCTTAGGTCAACCCCAATTCCACTATGAATTATGAAACCAATCTAGAAGAAGCAAATGCTGCACACTGGAAGCCAAAGAATAACAATAGGAAGAATCATACAACAAGAACTTCAAGCAAAACCAAAGGAAAAGACTGCAAGGTTCTTGCCATGTATGTGACCAATTTGGTCACTACAGAGCAAATTGCCTAAATAAGGATGGTAACAAAGGCAAGACCTCAGAACAGAAGAATAAGAGAGTCTTTATTTGTGTCACTAAATGTAATAATGTTGTAACTCCCAATACAAATAAGTGGTGGGTTGATTCTGGTGCTACAAGACACATTACCAAAACCAAACAAGGATTGGAGTCATTCAAAGAATTCAGTCCTAGGAAACAACGCATCTATATGGGTAACAATACCTATTTAGATGTGGAAGAAGTTGGCAACTATCGCTTGGATTTGGGGGACAACATTATGGTACTTAAAGACGTCCTTTATGCACTTGACATGAGGCGGAATCTTATTTCAGTTGGCATGCTGGTAAAGAAAGGCATGGAAGTCAGGTTTTATAATAAACATGTATCTATAGGAAAAGACAAAAAAATCTTTGCTATGGAAAAATTTGTACCTGAACAAGATCTAGTCAAACCTGTTGTATCTGGAACTGAAATAAATAATATTGATGTGGCTTCTGGTTATCTCTTGTGCTTTTTATCGGAATGTAAATTATGGCACTTAAGATTGGTTCATGTTAATGTGCATAAAATGAAACAAATGGTAAAAATGAATTTGTTACCTCATCTAAATGACATGGAATTAGATAAATGTCAACATTGCTTAGTTGGAAAAATGACTAAGAAAATATTTGGAATAGGACATAAATCTGATGAATTATTGGGCTTAATTCATTCTGATGTTTATGGTCCACTTAGTGTTAAAACACTTGATCACAAGGAATACTTTGTGACTTTTATAGATGACTTCTCTAGATATACTTATGTTTATCTAATAAGCCATAAAAGTGAAGTCTTGACTTGTTTTAAGAAATACAAGTCGGAAATTGAAAAATAACTAGGAAAAAATATTAAGGTGTTAAGGACAGATAGAGGTGGGGAATATAATTCTAAGGAATTTGAACTGTTTTGTGAAATGCATGAAATTAAGAGGCATACAACAATGCCTTATACTCCACAACAAAATGGTGTGGAGGAAAGGAAAAACAGAAATCTTATAAATTCTGTTAGATGCATGCTATCACATTTAGGACTCTCCAAGAGATTTTGGGGAGAGGCTTTGCTTACAGCAAACAATGTATTAAATATAATACCCACAAAATTTATGCCTAGTACACCTTATGAATTGTGGACTGGATATAAACCTAATTTACATTATTTGAGGAAATGGGGTTCTGTAGCTCATGTACTTATTCCTTGTCAATTAAGGAATAAGTTAGATTCTAGAACCTTGAAGTGTATATTTATAGGTTATTGTGAAAATTCTTTTGGTTATAGATTTTTTTTCATAAAGAAAAGGGAATCATTGAATATAATGATGCAACTTTTCTTGAAAATTTAAAAGAAAAGAAAGAAATTGAAAATGAAATAGAACCACTGCTTGTAGTGGGAGATAACTATTTCAATGAAATCCCGGAACATGACCATATGATTGAAGGGGAACAAAATATGTAAAACATGAATGAACCTATGGAAAATATAAGGGAAAACCAAAATGAGCCTGTAAATGGAAATGATGGAATAATAGATCAAAATGAACAAACTCAAGATGGAATTGAACCGATAGAGCCTATTAGCAACAAAAGAATAAGGATTCAACCTACTTGGATGAATGATTATCACTTGTATTCTTGTGAGTCTTCATGCTTATTAGCAGATATAGAGGAAAATCACATGGACTCCATGAAATACATAGATGCTATTGAATCAAAGGAAAAAGATTTATGGCTTGAAGCCATGAATGATGACATTGATTCAATGGAAAAGAACAATGTATGAGACTTATGTGATTTACCTAATGACAAAAAGGCCATAGGATGCAAGTAGATATTTAGAAAAAAGCTAAAGGTTGATGGGTCTATTAATAAATACAAGGCCCGGTTAGTTGCTAAAGGTTATACACAAAAACTGGGAATTGATTATCAAGAAACATACTCTCCAGTAGCTAAGTTCGCATTTATAAGGATTATATTGGCTATCGTTGCACATTTGGACTTGGAATTATATCAAATGGATGTAAAGACTGCATTTCTAAATGGTGATTTGCAGGAAGAAATCTACATATCACAGCCTGAGGGATATTAGGTAAAAAGACATGAAGACAAAGTGTGCAAATTAAATAAGTCAATATATGGTTTGAAACAAGCTTCTAGACAATGGTATCATAAGTTTCACGATGTAATTGTCGAAATGGGATTTGTTTCAAATAGATTAGACTATTGTGTATATGTCAGGAAAAGTGGGAGCAAGTTTATTATATTATCCTTGTATGTGGATGATATCTTGCTTGCTGAAAATGATACTGACATGTTGAACAACACAAAGGAAGAACTTAGTAAAAGGTTTGAGATGAAAAACATGAGAGAAGCATCTTATGTTCTTGGAATACAGATCCTTAGAGATCGGGAATCGGAATACTAAGTATAAATCAAGAAAGATACCTACGTACAGTGCTAAAAAGGTTTGGAATGGAAAATTACTCCTCAGCCCCTACATTATATATTTTTGGGAAAAGATTAAGTAAGGACTAATGTCCTAGAAAGGGAAAAGAACTTTTAAGAGCACCTTATGCCCAAGTGGTTGGAAGTTTAATGTACACTATGTTGTGTACACGACCAGACTTAGTATATGCTGTAAGTATTGTCAGCAGGTATCAAAGTAATCCCGAAACAAAACATTGGAAAGCTGTAAAAAGGATAATGAAATATGTGAAAGGAACTCTGCATTATAAGTTGACTTATCAAGCGGATGAGTTTGAATTGCTTGGTTATACAGATGCTGATCTGGGTGGTGACAAAGATGATAGAAAGTCCACTTCGAGACATGTATTCATCTTTGGAGGTGCAACTGTATCTTGGGGAAGTAAAAAGCAAGGATGTGTAGCGAAATACACAGATGAAGTTGAATATGTTGCCTGTAGTGCAGCTGCATCACATGCTGTTTGGATCAGGAGGTTTATAAATGATTTAAATCTCAACTTGATAAATGATCCAATAGAAATATATTGTGATAACCAAGCGGTAATAAGTCTTGTACATAGTGGTGCAAATACAATAAGAGGACAACATATTAATATACTTTATCACTATATTCGTAGTATTGTGAAAAGTAGGGAAATAAAACTCAGTTACATACCCACATCAGATATGATTGCTGATCCTATGACAAAAGGAATAACAGCAGAAAAATTCATTAAGCTTGTGAACTTAATGGGATTAAGGAACATTTCCATAGATAATGGAAATGAAGAACATTCTCATGAATAGTGGGAATGACAAATTGAAATGATACACTTCACGAATAGTGAAAGTGGAAGTAAATGACATTCTCATGAATAGTAGGAGTGTAAATTGAAGTTATACACTTCACGAATAGTGGAAGTGAAAGATTTACATCTCCTTACATGGAACATGTATGTGGTCTTCATCATCAAGTGGGAGATGTTGACTGGTAGTCATGAAGACCACCGACCGTTACAGTCAAAGAAGAAAACGATCGTGGTTTAATGGTGGCAATGATTCGCTGGAGTTATTAACCGGTGTAAATCAAGAAGCTGTTATTAGGGGCGGAGGGTGGTGGAGACGTTGTGGCTCCACTATAAATTGACAGGGAAAACGAAGGGAAAATCATCAAGAAATACATACCTTGTTTCCTGATAAAATCCACCTCGTCGGAGTCCCCATACAACGATCAACAAAAGCAGTAGCCTCAAAGTTGTATGTAGGCTATAGAGTTGCTTGCCTTTGCCGGGTCAGGTTCCAAAATCTTTCTGATTAGCTCCATTGTGTCCTTGGCAAACGAACTAAGAAAAGAGTGATCTACTATAGATATCTAGGCAACAAGAGAAAGCCATGGATTACTCATGTTATGAACATCATGACATGGTGATACAAAGCTTTTGTAGTGCTACGGACACTTGTGTGATCATTCAAGCAATTCTTACGTTTTTCCTTTGAGAATTAAGAACAGTCATTGACCTCCACCCTCCATGTTCCAATATGACAATAGCACATTTGCTATAGTTTTTAGAAATAGCCCTATGCAGTGTAGATTCACCTTCTTCATCTACCTGCTAGTAGTTGTATAATTCAAATATTTATTTTCAATTCATATTAGTTTGTCGTTGCTTTTTGCAAATCATCTACCACTTTTCCACTAATGTTGGCCTTCTCATTGTTATTATCTGCATTATAGTTCTCATTGTTTATAATTTAGACTTTTTTCAATGATAATGTTTGACATTTATCACTCTTTGAAACTTTAGACATTTGTCTTGTTACATTATATGATTTTTTTTCAAAATCAATTATGTGGCTTTGTGCTATACACATTTTTTTTATTAAATGTCCCTAAGTTATAAGAAAATAGCTTCCTTGGTCATTAACTCTGTTTGCCGTGGTCATTATGTAACGACTTTCAAGTTACTATCATCAAATCTAACTACAAATTTCTATTTTAATTATTTTTATCTTTATTATTAACTAACAATTACACAAATAATGTAACTAAGGTTAAGTACCTTCAATAGTAAATAAATCTACTAATCAACAATAAATAAAATTAAACTAATACTCACCTGAATCTTTATTGGGTGGCAATGTGACTCATCCTATATGTATTTGCAACCAACAGCTACTATCCTACGTTTGCCAAAACACACAAAACAAAGTACATGTGAGTGACCACTTAACGGTCACCTAGCACGCATCCCACCTACAACTCGACAACCTATGTCGAAGTCAACCAAGTTTAGGCATCACAACTAGATGTCGTCAAACTAAAAGGGTAATCTATTGACATCCAACACATAAGCAATGGCATCTCTCCCAGATGTCGCGACACTAAATCCAGGCAGTCTACAACAACCTAGCAGGACACAAAACCATGACACTATGCCTTTAAAACCATTTTTTAAAATTTTTCAAAACTATGTGCATGTTCTTTTAAAATCTTTTGTGCACGCTCGAGATGGCCACTCTTGCAAAGTCAAGCCAAAAAGCCATATCAAAGTACAACTACAAAGCCTCTACTCTGCACAACACGGTCCTTTGTGAACCCAAGTACAACACCAAGCTACGGAGCCACACTACCAAACCATGGAGCCACAGCTCCCAAAACATGGAGCCACCGCTTCCAAACCACTATGCTTCAATAGGTGCCAAAATCACAACCTCCTCTAGATCCAAAGCCTGATTTCCTAAACTAGGACTCTGCACAAACACAAGTACAAATAGTATGTCTAATTGCCTAACGCTAAGCAGACAACATTAGCCACAAACAGTCCACCGAAGCACGACCAACAGTGTCTGCACTGTCACAGCGTGTCACCCTATGTAGGAGTTGCGTCATCCCTTGATTATTCCACCTGGAGAACCCTCACAAAGCCAACCCTCCTAGGAAGGCAGTCTTGTCTCTCAGGATGCTATTAGCAATGGAGCACGCATCCCACCCGCTTTGGTCAACATAGGGTACGTCTTCTCACGGCGTCCTCCACACGGTATTCATGAAAGTGTCTCATAGCTCTATACCTGATAACACCCAAGCTTCAGTGTCCACAAACACCTCAACTCGTGGACCTCAACCTCAATCTTGCGATCGACAGTTAAGGAGTGTCATACCTCTAAGACTCGACGAACACTCGTCTCAATCTGTTGGTCCCCAACGCAAACTGAAAGTATCGGAAAACTCTTTCCAAACCATTTTTAAATCTGTACTTTTCTCTTTCCAAAACTCTCCTTTTAGAAAATCATTTCAAAAACCATTAAATATATTTTAAAACTCAAAAAACACTGTGTCCAGCAGCGACACAGAAATCAAAGGTTGAGAAACCACAAACAAAACACAGCCTCAACAACTCCCCTGTCAGGCCCAAGTAAACACACCTTGGGAGCATCTGGGTTTACGAGCACCACGCTCAACCCATGACCACCACTCAAGAAAACACCAACAAAAGTGTCCTCTAAGTGTCAAGTCACCTAGAAGACACCACAACAGATCAACCACAACCTGAACTTTACGTTCTGGTGCCTAAGTGTAAGACACCTATTAGCTCGTGACCCTCGGGAGCATAGCTAGATCAGCTCAAACACTCGGAATAATGCCACTGAATACTCCATTCAATGCACCACATACAAAACCACACAAGCCCTAAACCTAGGAATGTTATCATAATTCCTAAAGTTCGATCTTAACCATCTGGGGGAAAAACCTATTATTTCTAAATTATATCATCTTTTACTCTACCTATATCCCAAATGATCTTTTGCTAATTCATTTTAGACAAACTCTACAATCATTCTAATAGTTATTCTAACCATTTATGCTACAGGATTAGGGCATAGATCTGCCAACCAAAATGAACACACACACACACACACACACATATATATACAAAACATAAAACATCTCAATGCAGGAATAGGATCTGGATCGGTAGATTGAAATGGAACGGTCGACCGAATCTAGGCTCAGAGTACTAGATCAGCAGACCGAAGAACCACATGATCTATCGAAATTCCTTGATTCGACAGATTGAAAATGTCTGGTGAATGGAACCTAATCCTGTAAACCACCCACACAAAGCATGCAAGCCATATATCTAAATGAAGATCTCAATAAGATCTTCCAAACCAGATAAGTAACACAGAGATCCGATCTTGAGAAATCAACATTAAACATAAAGGAAGTACTATTCACCCCACACAATCAATATGGCCATAAATGGCCTACAAATGCACAATAAATTTATAAAAATCACTACAATTATCAATATATTATCATGCTCCTATGAATCAAATTAAAAACCAAAACAAAGGCTAAAGGGTGCGTGTCTCCATCAAAGGTGTGGCGGCGACGAGCAGCGAACGGCGGCTCACCTCTCCCTCCCTGGCCACGAGTAGCTCCTCTCCTCCTCCTCCTCCTCCTCGTGATGGCGACATGGCAGTGGTGGCACCGTCCCCCCTCCTCCAGCCATCTCTCTCTCTCTCTCTCTCAGTCCTCTTGTTCATCTCTCCCTCACTCTCCCATCTCTCCTCTCTCTCTCTCTCTCTCCTTAAGAAGGATACGACGACAAAGAAGAAGAAGATGAATAAGGGGTGGGGCCCCAAGAAGAAAGAGAAAGAAAGGAAGGGAAAAAAGGAAGCCACGAACACGGAACTAAATCACGTGATCACTCCTCACCAATATAGCTTACGTCAGTAGAGACCAACCACCTAAGCACGTCAACCAAACTTCGCGACCCAGAACAAACTCACAAAACTCCTACGAGGGTCGACACAATATTCGAACCACACGACATCAATGGGCTAGAAACCCACAATCTAGGCGTAAGACACTATTGAAGATGTGTCTAACATTAGGCACTGGACTCCCAATGCCCAACACACCTGAATCCCACCTTAATTATTTGGCCAAAACACCATTTCCAAATCTGAGTCATTACACATTAACTTGAATTATTAATGTGACAAAGATTTATTATTTTCTGTTAACCATAGTCATTATAATATCACTTGTTTATTTTAACTTTATTTTGTAGGAAAAATTGTTTTCCCATCGTAATTAGATGCATACACAAGTCGAGGATGGAAAAGTGTGTAATAGTTTTCAGCATGGCATTAAGGAGTTAATGACTTTGTAAAAGTGAAGATCGAAAAAATATCTTTGTGGATTTTACATATAGTCAAGGTTAGAGTATTGTGAAAAGTGATGATAGGATTATATGTTATCATAAAAAATATGCACTACTGAAAATAATAATCGAGAAGGAATATGGAATTATATTTGTGTAAGAAGGGATTTGTGGAAAGCTACTGTAGATATTCTATTTTCGCTTTTCTGCGAATTAATTAAGGATAGGAAACCTTAAGGTGTTTTAAATCACATAACTAAGGATATTTAACACATCTTCCTAATTTTTCATAATTTATTTAAGAACATTATTGTTTTTCTTGGTTTAAAGTCGTTAATTGTGGCAGAGCTAATACATTCAAACTAGTAATAAATTTGGATACCTTGAAGTTTTTTTATTTAATGTGAGGTTGTTAGTTGTGGCAAAGCAAATATCCTCATTCTACTCAAACTAGTGACAAGTTTGAATACTCTTAAACATTATTTTATGCAAGTTTATTAACTATGGCTGTAACGCTTCAACGCTACACAATAGTACAAATATTACCTAAATAATTTATTAAATCTAAATTAGAAAAAATAAGTAATTAAATAAGCAAAACTAACTACTTAGACCTGTTTGTGGCTAAGTGGCTCCGAAAATTTACACTAGAACAATACTACACTTCCAATTATACACTTACGACAAAAGCAATAAAGATCACACGTGAGTAACATCATTATCACTCAGTACACGGCCCAAAACTAAACCGACGAATAACCCTAAGCAACTATAAACATGAGAAGTCTAACACCATCACACCTGTTCAAATGGTATTGAAGTCTAATTTACGTGAGATGGGTTAGTAAAAAATTACTCTACCTTATACTTCATCTATAACTTAAATCAATTCAAATAAAATGAAAAGTCTAATGCCACCAAACCTACTCAAATGGTATTGAGTGCATTAACAAGAAATATTACATAAGAAATCAAACTATTACTACGACTTTATTACTAACAACCAAGCAAAATTTCTCTATAAAATATTAACCAAAGAATCAAACTTACTATTCACGACATATATTATATACGTTTGCAAATAGTAGTTTGCAATTATATGAATGATGATGATAATTAATAATATTATATATCCAAACTTGAGATGGATTATATTACATTGTTACGAAGACAAGTAAAAATTTATATATCAAATTTCAATATAATCCTAATTATACAGGAGAGAAATAGAATTAAGGTATTGCTTCGTTATTTCAAACATTATGACAACATGTTAATGATGATTCAATGATGATGATGATGATGACGACGACGACGACAATGTTGATAGTTATAATATAAGGGATTGGCATAATGTATAACAACAATAAAACTAAAAAAGCTTTAACAGTGACAAAAATAACAATGATAAGACAAAAAAATTTAATAATAGTGGAAAATAGATAATACGAGTGCAAAGTAGCACATGCTTTCTTGCTTCTCTCTTTATATCTGATATATATTTTCATCATGTAATTTTCCTCTTGTATTCTCTCTTGAGTTGGAAATCCTTGAGTTGTAGTTATTAAATTTTATTTTATATAAAGTCTTTGTAAAAAAACCTCATTGTGGGACTCAACTTTGTAACTATAAGTCAATAATTTATTATGTATTTATTCTATTTCTATATTATCCATTAATGAAATAAGAGACAAAATATCTATCGAAATGCATTTGTAAGTAATTGAAAAAAGAGTATTATTATATCTTTTCAAACTTATGATTTTCATTATTATTTTTATGAGTTATAGTTGTTGGTAGAACTATTTTGATGCACACGCTCATAATGACAGAGTTAAGTTCAAAAGTCTCTTATATAACATTTATATTGAATTATGTTCCATAATTAATAGAGGGTTCTAATGAAACAATTATTATTATTTTTCTTGATTTACCACCTGTCACTTATAAAGTTAAAAAATTAATCTCCAGTCATGCTTGAACAACTTGATTGATTTGAAGAAACCAATTATTGTTCTTAAAATATTATTTTAAATGTCATAAATATTTTTCTATCTCTTCTATTTTGAAGGATCAGCTAAAAAATTCTATATCAATTATTTCCTATTAATTTGTTATTATTCAATATTATTAAAGTTACTAATTATAATTGCATTAGTCCTTGCAACATCCATTCAAAATTATTAATATTTTTATATTTTTCAAAATTAATTGTTTTTAGTACTTTTTAGACATGCAACTAAGAAAACAATCAAGGCTATTATGAAATTACAATATTATTAATAAAATATTATCTTTAGATAACATTATAAGTGCTTCTTTTGATAACATTATACATATATTTTTTAGAATTTGTAACTGAGAGGTGTTTGTAAATGTTTTTTTTAAACATGGTTGTGTCTTAATGAAACTTATAAATGTGGATGA
>JAMKQA010249888.1:0-12454 GCA_024699735.1 Posidonia australis | reverse complement strand
CCATTTGGTCGAGGTCTTCCCTTGCCATCCTTGGATTTCGTGGGCACGAAATCCTCTTGTTGACCTCTTGACCATTTGGTCGAGGTCTTCTCTTGCCTACCTTGGATTTCGCGGGCGTGAAATCCTCTTGTTGACATCTTGACCATTTGGTCGAGGCCTTCCCTTGCCTTCCTTGGATTTCGCGGGCGCGAAATCCTCTTGTTGACCTCTTGACCATTTGGTCGAGGTCATCCCTTGCCTTCCTTGGATTTCGCGGGCGTGAAATCCTCTTGTTGACTTCTTGACCATTTGGTCGAGGTCTTCCCTTGCCTTCCTTGGATTTCGTGGGCGCAAAATCCTCTTGTTGACCTCTTGACCATTTGGTCGAGGTCTTCCCTCTTGTTGACCTCTTGACCATTTGGTCGAGGTCTTCCCTTGCCTTACTTGGATTTCGCGGGCGCGAAATCCTCTTGTTGACCTTTTGACCATTTGGTCGAGGTCTTCTCTTACCTTCCTTGGATTTTGCTGGCGCGAAATCCTCTTGTTGACCTCTTCACCATTTGGTCGAGGTCCTTTTGCCTTTCTTGCTTCTGAGTTTTCGCAGGCGCGAAATCTCTTTTGCTTGCCCTCGGTCCGTGCTGACTGGGCGTTGTTTTGGTTGACATTTAATGCATTAGCATCACATTCCCAGCATTTAGATCCATAACTGCATGCATTTGCATTTGCATTTGGGCCTCGAGTCATGACTTTTCCGCGCATCCGTCGAATAAGTGCCTCACGGCCTCACAGCAAACACTACTCTCCCGCGGACTCAAGTGGGGTGTCTTGTCAACCCTGAGCATCGGTCTCGGTTCCATCCGTCCCTTGTCTCGAAATCCTCTTGTTGACCTCTTGACCATTTGGTCGAGGTCCTTTTGCCTTTCTTGCTTCTGAGTTTTCGTAGGCGCGAAATCTCTTTTGCTTGCCCTCGGTCCGTGCTGACTGGGCGTTGTTTTGGTTGACATTTAATGCGATTATCATGCCCCCCTTTTTTTCTCTTTGGGCTGGTACCCCCAACTACTCGATTGACACCTATCACATTGTCAGGCGTCTGAGTTGACAAGTCTTGATTGACTTGTCATATCCCGTCTCTTTGGTTGATAACCTCATAATCCGACTGATGAGTCCGACAACTTATCATTTTTCTTGCCACTGATTCCGATCAGTACAAGTTTTCTTTGTTTTTGCCTTTTTTTGTTTAGCACCAGCATTAGCATTGCATATCCATTTTTGTATTTTATGCGTCGCATAGGCTTTCAGATCGGCCCTTGCATTTGCATCTTGCATTAGCATCACATTCCCAGCATTTAGATCCATAACTGCATGCATTTGCATTTGCATTTGGGCCTCGAGTCATGACTTTTCCGCGCATCCGTCGAATAAGTGCCTCACGGCCTCACAGCAAACACTACTCTCCCGCGGACTCAAGTGGGGTGTCTTGTCAACCCTGAGCATCGGTCTCGGTTCCATCCATCCCTCGACCTCGCTCAGGGAGGGGCATCTGTAGACACCCCAATTTTGAGTTCATTTGGCAGCAGGCTCCTCCGGTTGATGCTCTAGTCGCGACCACCAAAACCCTAGTCCACGTAGGTCTAAAAACCTAAGCTCGGAAAGAGGCTGAACCAAACCGACTCAACCTGCGTCGAAGTGGGCTTAAACTTTTAAGGGCCGAGATGGGACAAATTATATTTATATTAGGGGGTTCAAGAAGGCATCAAACTTGTCTATTTCAAAAGAGAATGAATATAACAAACAAAATGATTATTTTTTACAGAAAATTTTTCTAGAAACCAATAAATAAAAACGAAAAACAAGGAATAAAAAGCAAATCAAGGAACAAATAATTTATCAATCCAAGACACATGAATTGTAGGGTCTACTATGAAATAACTGAATTAAAAAAAAACGAAAATAAAGGAATAAATAATTTAGCAGTAAAGACACATGAGTTGTGGTATCTACTAGAGAATAACTGAATTAAATAAAAACGAAAATCAAGAAATAAACCACGGAAATTCCTGCAAAATATAAAAAAAATAACAGAAAATAGAAAAATTATGGAATGACAGAAAACTGAGAGGAAAAAAAAACACAGTTGTGGGGTCCAACCACTGTGAATTCACAGCTGCTATGGAAAAATCCCCTATTTCTACAAGCTATTTTACATGACGTCTAGTGAAATAACAGAAATTCCTGGAAAACATAATAAAAAAAAACAGAAAATAGGAAAAAATATGGAATGACAGAAAACTGAAAAAAAGTAAAACACATTTGTGGGATCCAACCACTGTGTATTCACAGCTGTTATGGATAATCCCCTATTTCTACAAGCTGTTTTAGAAGATGTCAAGTAAAGAAACAAATTGCTGATATTGGTCTATTTTAAAGCTAATCAGAGATATGCATGTTTCAATATTGTCTCTGTCTTCAAAGAATAAATTTGAACTGTCACTAGTTTTGCCCCAATCGCATAGAAATTAATTAGACACTATATGTTATAAATTATTTTCTTAAAACCCCAAAAAAAAAAAACAATGGTTGAAATAATAATTAATTAGTAGCAACAAGAGTACGTAGTATTCAGTAGAGAGGAGGAGGACAAGAGAGGAGTAGCGGAAGAGTGAAATGGGGAAAATACCCTCACAATAAAAGTTTTAGGTTAAATGCACGAGAACTTTGCGAAAACATGTCTTCGCAAAGTGCTTGTTAAATACGAGGGAGGAAAAGTCCTCGTTAAATCATCAAAAAAAAAACCTTATGATCTGTCCTCATAATTTTCATTATTTCTAGTAGTGAGGGATGATCCTCCAATATGGTGTTATTTAGCATTAATAAATAATAACGGATCCTAAACATAGATTAGTTAATTGTATAGTTATTTTAGATGAAATTTATACGAATTTGAATAAACTTGAACTGTGACTAGTTTTGCTCCAATCGCATTGAAATTAATTAGACACTATATGTTATAAATTATTTTCTTAAAACCCAAAAAAAAAAAAACAATGGTGGAAATAGTAATTAATTAGTAGCAACAAGAGTACGTAGGATCTTGTAATTACAAAGATGTACATTAATGCACTAATCACTTCCTTACACTTTGTGCACAAGCAAAATTTAAAAAAAAAAAAAAACAGCAAAAATGAAGAAGAGATTAAGAATATCAAAAGCCGCCAACACCAAAAAAGTATATATCATCCACCAAGATGAAAACTGTGTGTGTGACCTCCTTTATGACTACCACGAACATGGGAATAAGCTTTGGCAAGAACCTTCCCAAACCTCCCAACGTCAAGCGTGACATTCTGGTGCTCAAGGTAAATCCTCTTGGTCTCCTGCCACCCTTTGCTCGTAACAGCACTAGGGTCGGCAATGACGGGGTCTTCCCTATCGTACTCCTTGGACAACGAGCTCTCACCAGGGAGCACCTTGTACTCCATGTACTCCAGCCCCAGCTTCCTCGCCGGTTGTCCGTAGTACTCGTCGGCGGCCCAGTCGAGGCCCAGCGGCACCACCTGTATCAGCGCCGACCCCGGCCGGACGAACAGGAGGTGGGTCATGGCCGCGCCATGCACCGCAAGCATCACGTCGGACGTGGAGAGCGCGTCGTGGATGTCGGAGAGAGGGGTGGTGCGTCTGGGGTTCAGGATCTGGGGCTGGAAGCCGAGCCGCTTGCAGCGGCGGAGGATGGGCCGGAGGTTGAGGATGACGCGCGAGGAGGTTCTGATGAAGATGGCGATCTTGGGCTTTCTTGATTTGCCGGTGGGCAGTGAGGGGTGGGGTCGAAGGGGTTGCGCTGTTGCTTGCCTTGAGCCGAAGGATTGGAAGAGGAGTGATTGGAAGTCTTCAATGGTCTTGCCTGCACATGCATATATGATATGAACATATAAAAATAAAATGCATGTATGAAGTTTTTAACTTATATATGATCAACACTTTATAAAGCTATCCTTCTAACTTGTAACTACAATGAGCTAGTGCTGGAAAATTTCCTGATTTAATTTACAAACTATATATATATATATATATATATATGTATGTATGTATGTATACTTCGGTGGTAACAAATAGAATTTTATCTTTATTTAATTTAAAAATAATAATGGTATTAAATGAATTTTCTAAGCCTATTAACTAATTGATATCATGAATGACCTGAAAATATGTGGATTGAGTTTAGCCGCGTTAAAACCTTACGATGTTAACAATAACGTGAATTAGTCGACAGCTTACGCCCCTACAATAGACCATCGTGGGTCCGATGGTGCAAAAATGTCTTGAGAGGGTTCATGTCGTCTGATACGTGCCACAAATATACAAATCACCAACTTTTGTTCCGGAGACCGGGTCCATATATGAACGTAAGTAGGAATAATCCTACTCATTCAAAGTTCATTTGGAATTCTCCACCTTCAAATCTCTCGACTTCAAATCAATTATTATAGAGTTATATGCTTCCAATTTCAGCTTCCATTAATGGCAAGAGAACAACTAGGAGAGGTTAGTAGATGCTTACCAGTGGGCATGAGCTGTGGATCGATTGAGAGTTCGCCGTGGATCCTCATTCCGACGATCATCTCCGGGAAGCAGTGAACACGTCGGTCGCGACGGAAGTCGACGAGTTTGTGGTTCGACAACTTCTCTACCACGGCTGAGTATTTGGTGAGCCACCACGGATGGTACTCCAGGATCACAAACACCACCTCTCCCTTGAACCGCTCCGCCGTGAGATACAAAGGGATCAGCCCATCGTTGAACTCATGGTACACGTTCCCGGTGTACCCTCCGGTGGACAACACCACAGCCGGTACGTTGTGGCGGACGTCGCAAGCACCGGTCTCGTTGAGTATGGGACCTATGTATATATATATATATTAGAGGTAATAGCGGATTAGAACTTCTAACATATAGAAACCAATCATTCATGCAGACCATAGAGAAATGCGAGCTAATTTAGCTCAGCTAAACGTTATTCAAGCAGATTGTATTCATCAAGACGTACCCATCTGTTTTCCAATGGGGACGAGGGTGAGCTCGTCAATGGTCGCCATGACCGACGTCTCCCACTTCCTCGTATACGGCTGGATTCTCTCTGGTTGACGGTGTTCTCCACCAGAAGTATTGTACAGGAGAATAGAAGATGATTTGGGCTCTGTCCTTATGTCACCTTTCATGTAGCAGACGTCGGTCCGGTGGTGGCTCCGATCACAGCACAAAACCCCGGTGTCATCTCTTTGCCCTACTGTATTAGCCTTCGGTTTGCCTGAAACACCAAAACAATTAATATCAAATTATCAGATATATTGCAGCAAACATCAAAATATATATATCATAACCAAAAAGAGGTATTAATGGCCGGATTCTTGAAGCGTAATCGATCAATTACCGTCGATGAGAGGACGCGGTTTGGTTGTGATGTGGGTTTTCAAGTTGTCCGAATCCTTGCCTTTTGTCTCAGTAATAACTGTCAACGCAAAGAAAACTATATTTTTTTTAAAAAACAAACAATGAACATGTAAACAAAGCAGCCGAAAGAACATGTGTTTTGTTTGGATTCTAACGTGGAAGAACAGATGGACGAAAAGAACTGGAGGCGGAGGAAGGAGAGGAGGCTATCAGTCTAATAGCTGTTGTTGCAGCGTAGATTATGAGCAAGAGCAGTGAGAAGGATCGGATGAGATTTTGGTGGGTCTGATTTTGATCTTTCCCGAATGGTGATGCAGATATTTGCTTCGGTCTGCTAAGCTCATGGTTGAGTACTCTAGCCTTCATGGCGGATTAACTGATACAACACCGATATATATTGCAAAGTAACACCAATCTGGTTATCAACTCTCTCTCCCTTTCTCACTTAAGAAGAAGAAGAAGAAGAAGAAGAAGAAGAGGAAGAAGAGGCAGAAGGTAGGAGAGAGAATGGGGAGAAGAATTAATAAATAATAAGCAGTTTCGAATAAGATAACATAGATCAGTGGCTCATGCTGTTATGACATTGCCATTATCCAGTCACAGTGAAATTGGAAGTCAGCTAAAATCATAAATAACAGTGAAATTACTCTTCCATCCTTTTATTGACCATTTCTTCTTCTTATTTTTTTTAAGAACCCGGCCCTGCTAACTCATTTACGTTGCACCAAATTAATTATCATAACTCGGATTCATGATGTTGAGGTCATATTAGCTAGCTTCGGGTGTACTTCCCTTTCAAGGTCCTACTCATAAATAATAATGAAATATTTTTTTCCCATCCATATTTGGGCTATTACTTTTTTTTTTTTTTGCCTCAAGTCCCTTGCTAACTCACGCATGTTGTTACATCAGTAATCATCACAAATCCTGTCATGATCTTATTGTCAACCTTAGCGTTCAAGATCTAATGACACACAATTTCGTATATATATATATATATAGTTTAATCGATTGCAGTTAGTTGCGTCCGTACGTAAGACTAACTAAACCAACAGATTGTTAGCAGCTTTGGAAGATCATTTCACTGGTATCGAATTTCCTATATATGGTCTCATTGTCACAATGACTTGGAGAAAGTTAAACTCGTCACGTTCCTTGGGTTCAAATCCAGAATATGCAGAAAAAATTTAAAACCTAAACCGATAACAAAAAAAAAATTCCTATATATGGTCGAACAAATCATTTAAAATCGTTGCAATCCTTACTGGTTTTTGAAGATATTTATATAGGGTTGTAATCTTCATTTTGTAACTGTAGAATATTACACTAGATCTCGTCGATATTCACATGCAAATTCCATATAATTAATTCTTTGGACCAAATTCCATATGTAAATCTTTCAGAAGGTCGGATCCTGGACCAATTTTTAAAATTATAACCTTACCATGAACATCTCAGTTATATATATATACATATATATATTCAGGAATCTTCCTACTACCTTATCTCCTTCAAGTCATTATTCCTGTAAAAATATTTTGCACAATACTTGCCATCTCAGTTTCAGAGGTTCCTTGATTTCATGTGCATGCATGGGCCTTGGCATTTAGACTCTTGTGGAATATTCCATGTTTGCATGCTGGTGGCTTCATGCACATATATCTTTTTTTACCATTCCCACACATATTAAAAGGTTTGACCAGCAGATACGTCTGTCCTTGTGTACTTCCTTCTGTGCAGCTGTACCATAATTCCTAGCACATGGAGGAGTATGTTAATTTGAATCCCAAAGCCAATCAAACTAGGATACAGAACGTGCAAAGACAGCAATGACTTGTTCTTAGCCAGCTAATTTAGATATATATTTCCCTCCAAGAGCACCTGCCGACAAACTCTATAATTGTGAGAACTCCATTCGGAATAGAACTTCCCTCCAAATGTGGAGTCCATTTCTTCAATAACGAGCACCAATCATTCACTAAAAAGTGGATATGTAGTTGGACTCTAATCCTTTTAAGTTGGCAATCTTCAAAAGTGCAAATTAAATGCATCACATCAGTTCGTTAACTTGATTGTTAAGGATTATTGCAAACTGGTTTCCTTAATCCAGCTCTCTTCCCATGCATTTCCCCCTAATCCTTTAATCGCCCAACTGCTGAGGAATATATCTTTGGAGAATTTATTATGAAAACATAGCTAGTCTAATGCATTTGAAGCAATGTGTCAATAGAAGTGCATAGTCTGTACCAAGATTAGGTGGCAGTTTGGACTCTAGTTGGCATTGGGAGGGGTCTAGTTTGGCCACCTCATGCTCGGGATGTGAAGCCACAAACTTTCATGGCAACAAAGGCTTCAGAATACAGAAAAGGTTGGGGGTATTTGCATCTGCCAAAGCCTTTTGGGTGGGGCTATGGAAAGCACCACCCCACCTTAATTAAGGGATAAAAGCAGTTTAACCGGAATGCCCACCCACAGCATACTTAGCCATCTGCAACTTTCTAGTTTCTACCCATGGAATGTGACTGAGTAATGGCCTGTATGTTTGTCACAATGGACACGCAATGATGGTGCAAGATATTTGACAATTGAGAGAATTTTGTTTCAGGAAGTAAAGTCCAAGTGGGAAAATTGACTCTGTCATTGGTATGGTAGATGATATAGGGATATTAATTTCATTCAGTGTCGAAATAACATATATAATATCAAGTTTAAAAATAAAAAAAATAAACTTTACTACCACTTTCCGTTTGAACTTGAAATTGTTTTCTGATATGTTTGTTAATATACGAAATATAGCTAGAGGTGGTATAACAGGTTGATGGATCGGATTCAAGTGATCATCAACCCGTTCGTTTCCAACCCGAATTCAACCTGTTTATTATGTTAAACGATTTAGACAAGTCAATCTAGCTTGTTTGATCCGTTGATTTATTTAATCTTATAAAATTTTGAATATTATTAAAAAATAAAATAAATACCTGAATAATTAACAATGAACAAGTGAATAACCTGTAGGTACATAAATAACGTAAAATGTTAAACACAAATCAAACTTTATAACTACACATTTTAATAAATTTAAATTAAAAAAAATTATATATTTAATTCCTTATATACGTTGACAAGTCATAAATATGTTACTTCTAATAAACTAGAATTCAACTCATTTATTAAACAGGTTAGTTGACTAATTTTTAAGTAATTCATTTAAGTCCAATCTTAACCCATTTAACTGTCGGGTTAGAATGTTGAGTTCACGAGCCGGATCAGAAATTTTCACTCCTAGCAATTTCTGACCCGATCCACGAATCTAACACACCAACTTGGCATTTAGTTGGTGTCGGACTCCAACGACTTCTAGTCAGAAACGTGGGTTTAATCTATTTGACCCGTTTAGTAAATAAATGAGTTGAATTCAGATTCATAAACACCTTAGTGATCCGCCAATCCATACAAAGAATTAAATATATAATTTTTCTCAGTTTAAATTTATTAAAATAAGTTATTTGCTAGGTTGGCGTTTGTTAGGGTGTATCTGCATGCGCTCTTAATATTGGCTGTGGGATGATAAGTGGGATTAGGAGGGAATGGTGGGGATGAGAACCAATGCATTTGGTGTGCGTTGCCTTTCACCCACGGCTAACGTATGGATGCCCACACACTGCTACATGTTAAGATGCTTGGAAGAAGACATAAACGGACACGGCAATGATGGTCCAAGATATTCGACTTAAGAGATACTCTTTCCACTTTCTTTTGTTCTCCCTCCTCTCCATGCGTGTGTTGTACGAATAAGGAAGCTTGGCAGGTGAGGTAGAGAGAAGCCAGAGTGGCAGATTTGACTTTGTCAATCGTGGATGATTCTATCTTTTGCAATTGGAATTGGTTTCTAATGTGTTTGCTAATATAAGAAATATATGACTAGAGGTAGCAAAATTCTTTCAAAAGCAGATACGAATGCGGATATATATACTAGCTAGATCGGTATTTTATATCCATCTGTAATTCCAAACCAACTCGAACGAGACGACATCCTCCGTCCAACGGAAGAAGTGGTATATTTTGTTAAATATTTAATTAATCAAGTTTAAGTTGGACTTAATTAAGTCTATGATATTTGATTAAATAATGTTCATGTTAAGCCTGTTATGTTATCTTTATTAATGGGATTTAAATGTCTAGTGGTAAGTCCAAAAGTATAAGTCCAAGAGAGAGAGAATTTTAGAGGGAATATTTTGAAAGGTAATTTTGTACATGTATGTGAAACTTTAATCCTATGTTGGTAAAGTGTAAAAACTTGAATGGCCCTTTTCTAAAGAGTTCTAGAACAAGTATTTACAAAAACTTGGATTAGGCATGGATGACCACATGCCTACGTGTACACACCAGACCAGGCTCAGGCTCAGGCTCGGGCTTGGATTTTGGGCTTTCGAGCTTCAAGGAATGGTCCCCTATCTTGGGGTACTTTTTACACAAAATTACATTGATTAATTAAGTTTAATTAAGACTTTATTTAATTAATTAAAATTAGACCTTAATTAATTACAATTAAGCTTGTTAAAAATAATCCTCCAACAAACGTGTAGAAAGGGTCAAACAAGTATATAAGATAAGGGGGTTAAGTTAGTAAGGGAGCCACCATCCACCAGAGTTGAACAAAGTGTCCAAACTTTTGCAAGGCCACTGTACTTCCAAGAAGGAGATAAAATGCTAAGGTGATTGAGTAAGCGAACAAAAGAACATTTACATCTGCATGAGTATAAAAAATGAAGAAGACAGAAGACGAAAACAGAAGTCAACCCAAGAGCAAGGCATACGATGTAACTTTACCCCTACCATACCTTGAACAGGAGTCAGAGAATATGATTGGGAACCCCACACCTTCAAGGGACTATCCTCCTTCCTACAACAAAAACCTCCAGCCCAGACCAAGTGTCTCTTACCTTCAAGTCAGGGATAGAGTAAACCCATGCATTTACGAGGGAGCAAAGAAATATCAGTAATTTCAAAAAAAAGTAGGTGCAAGACCTTAAAGAGTTTGGAGTTTCATCCATCACACCACCTAGTACAACGAGCTCGAATGCCACCACTCACCCCATGAGAGCCACCCACAGTTTGTGAGTCTCCGTAGGGCTAAGTGAGCCAAATTAAGGCGTCCTCCTCCTCCAACAGGTATAAAGCTATCTAACGTAACTGAGGGCAAACAAAATAAAAACAATCACAACTAATCAATAAAGCATACTTTCCTACACCAATAATAAGAATCATCTATCAACATACTTGCAAACAATAATAAAATCCATCTTCAACAATTACCCCAAATAATCACCATCATAATCATTCACCTTGCTTGCTTGAACCTCTCTGCTTACATATGCATCACCTTGTAGGTCTTCACTGAGCGCTTTTAACCAAGGACATTTCAACTACTTTTTGGTCAAAGCGCACATATAACAAGGGCACTCGTTAGTGCACATGCTACATAGATTTCAAGAATCATCAACATTGGCAACAATCTCCCCACAACAGTTCAAGTTTTGTAAACACTACTAGAGAATGCCCAGTGATAGCAAAGTTCAATGCAAAATAGTCAGAATACAACGATTGAGCAAGCAACAGAGCCATACACAATCCAGACATGCTTGTCAGAGGTAGTCTGCAACCCCATCTAAAGCCCACATCAAGTCAGCACAATTCATCTTGCCTTCCAAGCACAATTCAGAACAGTAGTTGAACATGCATGCCTTTGGATAACCCAACAAGCAAGCATCATCCCTTGCCTCAACATCATCAGCCTTAACCTATTATGGCGGTCCAGAGTGCACTTATAGTCGCAGCCTGACCCTTGGTTCCACATCTTTCTTTTCGTCTCTATGGCCATACCGAGGCCAACCCTCTCCGTGCGACGAGAAGCGCACAAAAATCAAAAAGGTTATGACAAAGATGGTGAATCTGGGAAAGGATACTCTACTCAAAAATACCAAAGAAAAAAAAGGATAAGGAAAAAGGAAGTCACCATCAAATCTTTTTAAAACCTGAAAGACAAGGAAAATCAAAAGCACAAAAACACAAGAAAAATAATGCAATAGGAATGCAAATGTATGTGACACATTGGTCATTGTGGACCAGAGAAAGGGTAAGGACTCCTGTTACACATAGGAAAGGTGTTAGGTACCCCCATACGTTTAAAAAAAAAGGTCTTTTTAGGGTGTCGTTCGCTTGTGTGTCGCCAATGTTAATGCATGTGTGCTTGCTAAGTCTAAGTGTATGTATGAATACTTGATGTTATGCCCACATAAATGAAATGTAAGGAGCAGAAATTAATGTAAGTGGACTCAATTACGTTATGTGAATCTTAGATCGTTGATCAAAAGCATTCAACATGGCAATCGTCATCACCCTAAATGAATGCATGAGATGTCATGATGCATGATGTGATGATGGTGTGTGACGCATGATAAGTGATACAAAAGTAAGTGATATGAAAATATGATGATGTTGTTGGATATTAAGGCTTCTCTAGAGAGGGGGTGAATAGATAATTTCCGGTTTTAATTATGTCTTTGGAATTTATTATGCAATTCAAGAATTTAACACAAAACACATTCAATCTCAAAGACACTAGATTTATAGTGGTTCAGCCAACTCCGGCTTAGCCCACTCCTCAAGTTCCCCACTTGAGACTTATCCCTTATATTCAAAACCTAGAATATTACAAGTTACAAAGATTACCTCGTTTGTACACTTGTATCAAGAATTCACTTCTCCTCCCTGGAGAACCTCTGATTGCTTTTGAAAGAGTGAGAGCTTTGGAGCACTTGAACGGTTGCTCTTGATTGCCTTGAATAGATGATGAGCACTTGGAGCTTAAAACAAGGCTAGGGTTGGAAGAATTACAACTCACTTGATCTCACAATAGATTACAATGATGTGTAGGAATCTGTGTCTTTAGAACATCATATGGACCTCTATTTATAATTATACATGTTTGCCTAATTGGGTCTAACGACTAGAAACGACTAGCAAATCT